>CAUYRT010090795.1:0-65462 GCA_963574885.1 Lepilemur ruficaudatus | reverse complement strand
TTATTTGGCTGCTATTGAAATATTTACAAAGGGTTTTGCAAATGGGAAGTAGTCATAATGTTTACAAGTTGTAACATTCTCATCAAAACAACCCCAGTGAGACTGGCCTCTATCAAAAAATCCCAAAACAACAAATGCTGGAGAGGTTGTGGAGGGACAGGAACACTCTTACACTGCTGGTGGGACTGCAAATTGGTGCAACCTTTGTGGAAAAGAATTTGGAGATACCTCAAAGAGCTAAAAATAGAATTACCATTTGATCCAGCAACAGCATTATTAGGCATCTACCCCAAAGAGCGTAAGACATTCTATTATAAAGACATCTGTACCCGAATGCTTATGACAGCATAATTCACTATTGCTAGGTCGTGGAAACAACCCAAGTGCCTGTCAATTCATGAGTGGATTATTAAAATTTGGTAGATGTTTACAATGGAATATTACTCAATTTTAAGAAATGACAGTGAGCTAGCACCACTTATATTATTCTGGATTGAGCTTGAGCCCATTATTCAAAGTGAGGTGACACAAGATCGGAAGAATGGGCTCCACATGTACTCGCCATCAAATTGGTACTGACTGATTAACACTACGGTGCTCAAATGGTGGTGGCGTCCACCAGGGATTTGGGGGTTGCGTAGACCCACGTCTGAGGGATGCAGTGAGCACTGCGGAGGGGAGGGGCATGCTTGAAACGTAGTTGGGGATGGGAATTAGGGGTCTCAAAAGGGGGAAGGAAATGTTCTAAAACTGATTTGTATGAATAGCTGTACAACTTGGTAAATTTACTAATAATCATTTAATTGTACACTTAAAAATGGATTAATTGCATGGCATGTAAATTATACTTCAATTAAAAAAAAAAAGGATGGATGGCATTGGCCCATTCCCTATCAATGTGTATAAGTTTTATCTAAGAGGAGTTTGAGGTTGGAAGGGACTGATCAAAAGTTATTTTTGCATCTCTAAAACATAAATATAATTTTCATATCATATATAATACTTTATAAATATTTTATTATGCAAATTTATAAATGAAAGCTGTTTAAAACTAGAAATGTATTACCTTAGAAAAGATGCCCTTTTGAGTTTATATTGAGCAAGCACTTCCCAGAAATATGGTGCCAAGATCCATTCACTGGGCAGGAGATTGTATTAAAATATTTTAAGAACTTTCTAGCCCTAAGAGCATTCTATGTACCCTGAATTTCACTACCTATCTCTAATACTTGGATAAGCTGCCTTCATTTAACTACATTTCTTAGAATTTCTTATTCTTCCACCACCTTTCCTGTATTATTAAATGAACACTGAAGACAAATGTACCTACTGTCTCTTATTTATATATTTATCTAACATTTTCCAGCTCCCTTCTACCAACAAAGCAACATAAAACTTGCTTTGTTTTCTTTCATTCTGGTTTTCAGCTTTGTATTTCTCTTCCCATCCTTCTACTTATTTGATAACACAGACATTTGCTATATATTTTCTGTTTTCTGCTTAGCATGGCTTGATCTATTCCTTTCTAAACAGAAAGTGTTTAAAGATCTCAGCATATTGCAATCTTTCTCAATTTCTTTAATCTGCCTTTAAAGCAATTTCCTCTTGCTACAATTGGATGTTTGCCCCCTCCAAACCTCTTGTGGAAATCTGATCCCCAGTGTTGCATGTGGGGCACAGTGGGAGGTGTCTGGGTCAGGGGACTGGATCCCTCATGAACGGCTTGGTCATTCTCACAGTGGGGAGTGAGGTCTCCCTGTGCCGGTCCCCACGAGAACTGGTTGCTAAAAAGAGCCTGGCACGTACACTCCCTCTCTCTTGCTTCCTCTCTCACCATATGATCTCTGCACATACTGGCACCTTTTGCCTCCCGTCATGAGTGGAAGCAGCTTGTGGCCCTCACCAGAAGCCAAGCAGATGCTGACGCCATGCTTCTCATCCAGCTTGCATAGCTGAAAGCTCTTTTCTTATAAATGAACCTCTTTTCTTATACATTACCCATCCTCAGGCACTGTTTTATATTATAACAACACAAAATGAACTAAGACAATTCCCTTCCTTATTTTCTTTTCAAATCCAATCCATTTTATTTCTACTAACATTGACCGTAATTTATTTTCTAATTCTACTGTGAATTTTCTCACTGCGTTATGAAATATCTTTGTTTCTGTCAATGCCATCAGTGTCTGATATCTTTCTGGCTCACATAGTTCTTTATAAAATCAGCAAAATCAAAATTAAACTGAGATCTTAATTCTCAACTTACCAATTTTAAAATTAGTTGGAAAATTTTTATGAGCTTTTTACTCTTGTAATATAATCTAAGCATCAGTAGATCAGTGTAGATAGTTTAGTAAGTTCACTAAGTCAATACAGTTTCCTTCATAGCCAAACAACTGCAAATTTTCAGTTTAAAAATGTGCTGTGGAAAAACAGCATCTTTTTCCTGCATTATATGCTAGAGCTACAAGGTATAGACTGGCGTAAAGTCCTCAAGTCGGTCAAGTTTATGGACTCATATTTAATCACAGGGCTCAAAATGGTCTTAAACATTATCCAGCTCAACTACCATCAAATGATAAAATCATCTTTATGACAAACCATGCTAAGTAAATGTCCAGTTTCTGAATAAAGAGTTCCAGTGATAGCTCATGCCTATAATCCTAGCATTTTGGGAGGCAGAGGTGGGAGGATCTCTTGAGACCAGGAGTTCAAGAGTAGCCTGAGCAACACAGTGAGACCCCGTCTCTACAAAAAATGGAAAAATTAACCAGGCATGGTGGCACGTGCTTGTAGTGTCACATACTCAGGAGGCTGAGGCCGGAGGATTGCTTGAGCCCAAGAGTTTGAAGTGACAGTGAGCTATGATGATGCCACTGCACTCTAGCCCAGGCAACAAAGTGACACCCTGTGTCAAAAAAAAAAAAAAAAAAAAAGAGTTCCATTGAGAGAATGCGTCATAAACTTCTTGAGGGGAATGTTTGATCCAACTATGAACATCTCCTCCATGTGACAGTTTAGACTCTATAACTTTACCTACAAATCCTTGTTCCATCTCAGGAGTATAATCAAAACATTATATCTGCATTGGTAGTTCATCTAGTATTTGTACATGACAATGTCATTTCTGAATCTTAACTCGCACAGGCCAAACCATCCCTGGTTTCTTCAAATATCTTTCATGTGACAATGGGATTAATTTTCTTCCCATTCTTTTAGTACTAGTTCATTTATGTCCCTTTCAAATATGCTGCCCTGAGTAAACCAAACATATATTCAATTATATCCTTGGATAATTCCAAGATTTTAAGCTTCTGCCATGTTCTATGAAGAAAATGCTCTGTTGTAAATGTAAATGACTTTCTTATCAAGTCAGCTATAATGCAACTCATACGTGCATTAATGGAATATTTTCATTCTAAGACTTATCCGACCTAAACACCACTTAACATATTTTAGGATGGTTGTCCTATTAATATTTAGAAATTACAATTTTCATCCATTATCCTTTAAAAAAAAATAACTTGACAAGTCTTGTTTAATAACAATGCATTTTAAACTAACTGAACCCTTTATGCTTGAGGCTGTGGTACTTTGCTTTCAGGTTTCATGATATATTGATTTAGTTACTATACACTTCATGAAAATTATTTTTAATAAATAAAATGTTGTTGTACAGACCAACCACAACCTCAGAATTTAAGTTGATACTGTTTTTAAAGTTTATATATGTATATATGTGTATACATATATAGGGAGAGAAAGAAAAAGAGAGATGGGGGAGATCTATATATGTGTATATATATGTGGGTGTGTACATATATGTACATCTATATATGTGTACATATACTACAGTTAAATATTTAAAAGCCTAATCTACTAATGGAATTTGAGAAAATATGATACATTTTTGCTTATAAAAATGGTAAATAGAATAAAACTTCCACCCCAAGTTAGCAAGGATGTATCTAATTCAGGATGACAGATACATATCTTGATACAACTTTCTTAAGCAACATTTATTAATGCATTAAAAGGATAAAAATATACACATCTCTGATTCAGCAATTCTGCTTCAGGAATTTATCCTAAAGAGATAGACAATTAGTTAAGTAAACTATGTATATCCATAAATGGAATAATATTTGGCCATTAAAATAATGGAAAATAATATTAATATATTAATACTACCAAGCTAGATCTTGATATGTATATTATAGATTGGCCTAAAGCACAACATATTTGCAAATAATTTACCTGGTTCTGCATTCTTGCAGCACAATTTTTTTAAAAAAACTTTATATCCTGTTCTTAACTTTTGCTTTATTCCTAAAGTTGCTTCCTTCACTACTTCCAGCCTACAGGCTTCATTCTAATTTCTTCCCACTGTTTCCTCATTTCCTTTTTTACTTTCTGCCCGAACCTTGTATAGCCATCTGTGTCCCCTACTCTCTTTCCCTCTTTGGGCACTTACTCTATTTGTCTCTCTTTCCTTTCCTTTTTTACCCTACTAACATGCCCTTATTATTTTAGCTGTTTTTAGTCTCACATTTGCATTGGCAAATAGCAAGGGATGAACTAGGTAAGTAGGAAGCAGATCTCAGGCCAGGCAAAGGGGCAGAGAGCGCACAAGCATCAGATGAGCATACGAAAAATTCATAAAGAGAAATATGCTTTCTTCGCTTTAGTAGATTTTTTTTTTTAAAAAAAGGTTCTAATGGCCTCCCTTGAACAGAAATGCAGAAGTTGGAGAAAAACAAAACCCTCACACGCTACACCAAAAAAAGTTAGGATCGTAAGCTGTTCGAATTATATTTGGGGAATGGGTAGTTGTGCTCAATTCAGGATTGACTAACCCTTCCTGGAGACAAAAAAGCAATTAAGGTAAGATGGAAGTTCTTACTGCTCACAGTGTTCCCTCTTTACACCATGGAGATCTCCTGTGCACCCTTCCAAAACAAGTTTAAATGGAACCTCTCGTATGAAATCCCTCTTTACTTCCAGTTCAGCTATGCAGTATCGATTACCCTCTTTTCTGTACTCCAGTCCCCATGACATGGCATTTACTACTTTGTGAGCCTGCTTCAGTGACAGATTTGTAAAATAAACACTCCATCTTTCTATTCCAACTTTCGTTGATGACTAATTACCTGCTTACATTTTAGGGGAGAAGGGGTCCATTTGTGGAAATTGGAATACCTACTAAATTATCATTATAAAGGGTTGTAATACATGTTTCTTATCCAAATGCATTTTTATAGTATTAATATTGAGGTAATGAGTGTCACTTGTTGTTAATTCTTCTGAAATTGAGACTTACGACGCTCTTCCTGATGTCAAAGAATTTCCACTAATTTCTTTTGGCTTCTGATCTTTATACTCTCTGTTTACTGTAATTTCTTCTTTTAAATTTTTTTTACCGATATAAAATTCACACAGCATAAAATTTGCCATATAACCATTTTAAAGTGTATAATTTAGTGGTTTTTAGTATATTCACAAGGTTATGCAACCACCGTCACCACTTCAGAAGATTTTTTTCACTTCCAAAAGAAACCCTATACCCATTTAGTAATAATCCTCCATTTACCTCTGCCCCCAACCCCTGGCAACCCCCAATCTACTTTCTGTTCATATGAATTTACCTATTCTGGACATTTCACACACACGAAAGCATGTAACATGTGGCCTCTTGTGTCTGGCTTCTTTCACTTATCATGATATTTTCAAAGTTAACCCAAGTTGTAATGTGTATCAGAACCTCATTCCTTTTTTATGGCTGACTAACATTCCACGTGTGGATATGCCGCATGCTGTTTATCCATTCATCAGTTGATCGACATGGACATTTGAGTTGTTCCCACTTTTCGGCTATTACAAATAATGCTGCTATGAACACTTGTGTATATATTTTTGTGTAAACATGTTTTTTTTTTTCTGTTCGCTATAACATCTTCCTGAAGGCAACTCAAGATACCCTACAAGCTACGTTTTAATAGCCAGCATGATAATCTTGCTTTGTTTCCTTGCATCACTTATACATCTTCGGTAAGCCATTACGGTCCCAACTATTCATCAAAGCAGGAAAAAAGGAGTGGTAGAAATAGACCATAAACTTGTGAACAACACATACGGTGGAATACAACTAACAACAGCACACTGGGGCACAGACTGGCTGACAGAGATTACAATAATGTGTTCTCGCTCTCATGGCCAGAGAACAGGAAAAAATACACACCCTGTACTGTAACGGTCATTTTATATAAAATTGTCCTTATCTTAAGAAAAACGCTTTAGAGAAAAATGGAACTATAGCCAACCAACAATAAACAAATCATTACGTGTTTGTCATCATTTATATACATTTTCAGTAATTTTATAAATGTTTTCTGCATTTAACTGGCCTCATAAAATTCAGGCCAATCACCTGAAAACTACATAAAATAGCCATTCACAAGAAAATAAACTATAAAATAAAATTTTATATCAATGACCTTCCAGTTAATAAAGTAGAAATCTATCGGCTGCAGCATATTAATAAACTAGAATATGTAGGAAAATAAGAAAATTGCAAACAGCAATTGTAGAAATGGAGCAGGAGCATATATAAAAATAAAAGGAAAAAAAAGAACGGCTAGTGGAGGAAATGTGGGATGTTAGAAGCTTACGGCTTATTAAAATTCAAAGCACATGAAAAATCTTTGTTTTTTGAGTTAGCAGTTGGCCAAAAATGAGTTAGTGAAGAATACCAAACTGCTAGTATGCTACTCAAAGTTCACTGCTCTTTGCCTCCATACGGCAAGATGATGCTAGCTAAGCAGAAAAATAACGCAATTTGACAAATGAAGTAACCCACATAGTTAATGCTAAAATAAACAAACAAGAAGGTAAAGAGAAAATGCAAAGCACCTAACAATACCAAAAGCTGTTAGCCAAAATATCTTTCCAAGCCAATATGTGAAATAGTACTATTTAATCTATTCAAGAACTGGGAAAAATAAAAACATATCAGTTAGTAAATACTGATACTGCCAGGCACAGCAGAGAGCTTCAAAGGCCTCTGAAATTGCCGGATTCCTTTAGGAATAACCTGACAGTGGGCAGGAGCAGCGTAAGACCACAACACACAGTAGAAAGAAAAGAAGAGACTACAAAAACACTTTCAGGGCATTACAGTGCTTAGCTCCTGAAGATGCTTCAGGCTTAAAATAGATGGGCCATGAGGACTAACAAGCATAGTAGCTGTAGTAAGGAGACATTGGACGGCACCGTGCAGGGCATGTTATTTATGCTCACAACTACACTACACGGATAGTACTGTTGTCATCCCTTCTTCATTGATGAGTAGATTGAGGCTCAAAGAATTAAAGAAATTTGGTCAAGACTACAGTGAAGCCTGACTTCAGATCCTGAGTTCAGCAATGCTTTCCATGTTAATGGAGTAGAAGATATCCAGAAATGTAAAAGGCGAATCCAGTAATTGCAAAAAGCCAGCGATTATCAGAGCTTTTAGAAACAAGGCTATGAAATCCCTCCTGTGACCAGGAATGACTTGTGTAACTTTGCTTGTTAGGTCACAGCCAACTTTCAGTATGCAGCGTGTTTCATCCCATCAGCATGTCACGAACTGTCAAGGGTGTAGAAAACGCCATCCAAATCTCAACTTTTCACTAAGAGAGCAAGTAGGTGCCTTCTCTGAACGGCTGCTTCTGTCACTCTGAGACTCTGCTGGAGGTTGATGCCAGTGTGACGTGCCTTCCCCAGGTGATCCGAACAAAAACTATGCGTGTCATTCTCATAATGTTTCCAACTTCTGTCAGGAACTTAAATTAACTGGTGTGAAGGCATTTGGAACAATTTTTCAGGAGTTGAGGCTGTCAGTACAAAACTTCATACAGAAGTTCTCAAAGCTGACAAAGAAAAGCATGCAATACAGGTTGGGTTTTTCCATGAAAAATAGTAAAGTCCGGATTCTCCTTTCTTATTTTGGTATTTTGCTGTGTTCTCTAGGGTTGTGACGACGTATTTTATAGGAGGACAACAGCAGAAGACCCTATAGTATACTGGCTAAGAGCATGGTTTCTGAAATTAGGCTGGCTGCATTTCAATTTCAACTACCACTAGCCGTGGGATCTGAGGCAAAGAGCATTCCTCTTCATTTGTATCCTCAAAGCTAAATCAAGATTTTGCAACGTTGGTCCGAAAGGTAGAAACAAACAAAATAAGAAAACAAAAGGGTGTAGCAATGATGGTTTTGCTCTTGTCTTATAATAACTGCATTTCAAACAATCATCATAAACAACTCTTGAAATATTCTTTTAGTCAAGAGGACCCTCCTACCTATGCTTATAAATGCCTGTTGATTGATCAGGTTTATACTTCTACCTGATGTTCAAGAAGACCTGATCAAAGACGGAGAACATTTACAGGTCATAAACATATGCACATTGCAATTCTTATCTAAGTATATTTTAACAAAAGCCTTGCTTATTTTTTACAATGCATATCCTGGTTTATAAAAACAGGCACTACTGTCAAAAATGTCCTTTTCATCTGGTTTGAAACAATACATATCTAATTCAGGACCAAGCATTGCACATGATTTTGTTTCTTTAGTCCCTCTGAACATAGTGCAGTCCCTTTTCCAGACTAACTTGTTGAAGGGGCCAGGCCTGCTGTCCTGCAGAGTGTCTCATGCTTGCCATTTGCTGATTGTGTCCATGTGATGACGTCTAGCTTGCTCTTCTGCCACTGTATCTCCTAATGATCTGATCTTTGTACAAGGTTTTTGACTACACTACATTGTGGATATTGTATATTATATCTTGCAACATATTATCATATCTTCCAGGCATACAGCACCTAACCAACTACTGGATTAGAGTGAAAACAGTCTGATTCCACCGTTATGCGTTCTTCTCCTTTGAATAGAAAGTTATGTGAGTAGTTCTACCTTGATGTTGTATAATTATACAGCTCCTCATCATCTAATTTATTAACTCTTAATCCTTTCCTGAATCAATAATTTCATTTGGATTTTTTTTTTTAGTTTCAGTTGTTTGTTTTGTTTCGCTTGTTTCTATTTGTTTCTACGTAGATCATGTGAGCAATCTACTTAGGCCAGGCATTTTGCTCACACAGAAGGTAATCACTTTAGACTGGCACCTTCAACTGTCAGATCTAAACTTGAATTTGAACTTCATGGGCACGGTATGGTAGTTCATTCTTCAAAGCTTACAGGAAGCCATTTCTTTCTAAGCCTAACTAAATAACAGCAGTGGTATAATAACCACTAAGGATAAATAATGAATTTATTTAGGATAAATGATAAAAGTGGAAATCATCCATCTAGGACTTACGATATGTACCAGACACCGGACTTAGTTTTTACTTTTAAATCTTCACAATAATACTATGAAGTGTTTTATGCCCATTTTACAATTGAGAAAACTAAAGTACAAAGAAGTTTGAAAACTTTTCCAGGGTTAGGCATGGAGGTCTTGGAATTCAAAAGCATCACGTCTATTTAATATCCTTTCTCTTACCTACTATGCTGCAAGAATATTTTAAAGTTCTTCTTTGAATAGCATAGAAACTTCCACAAGCATACAGCATGCACGATATTTCTCTTTCAACACTAAGCCTGTGTACCTCTCCATACCATTTATCTAAAACTAATTGTTATGTTTATAGTGCGTAGATTTGTAGTTTCTGTTTTCATGCAGAACAGGAACTGACCTTGCTGGAGAGAGGCCAGTGAGATCCTAGCTCTGACTATAAGTAGCTCCAAGTTCACAGAGGGTAAAAGACAGTTTACTGTTCTCCCTTATCAATGGCCAACTGATGTGTTCTTGTTCAGTAGGATGTGTAGACCAAGAGTGCATGTCCTAAGCCAATTCCAAAGACTCATTCAGGAAAACTACTGATTTTTAGTCTTTTGTGCTATGAAAAAAATGAAACCATTTTGGTTTTTATTTCTTTATTGATTATACTTTTTTGTTTCTTTGTTGTTTGGAGGGAAGTTTCTGCCTGTAACAACCTCCTTTCTTTTCATTTCATAACCCTGCTGCCAACTCATGTTTTTCTGTGTATCTTCTTAAACGTCTCATGAAAAGCTGAGAGGTAGCTCATTAGAAAGTCATAGAACGTCCGGCACAAACTTAAAAAGTTGCCAACTTCTGAAGGGATTCGTCATCAAATCTAATCTCTATTTTTGATTTACAATTTTCTATTCAAAAAAATTTTAGCCATTATCCTGTGCGTTTCTAGTGTTGTGCTGATTTCAGTGAATTAGTCAGCCATGCAAGGAAGAAGAAATTGACAGATAAATTCAATAAATATCATGGTGCTGAACTTGCTGAGTCTCCAAACAAGAAGGAAGTAAGCACAAATGAGCCATGTAGGTGCATCTCACCTACAATGGAGGGGAATCGATATTTCCCAAGGGAGAAAAGGACAAATGAGGAGGAAGAGAAAAGCAAAAACACATATAATATTAGCTTCATATAACAATGGAGCCAGGAGGGGAAGCTGAGTAATTATGAGTATGTGTGTTCCACGTAGGGACGCTCAACACAAAGTCCCTGAAAGGTGTACAATAATGCCCAGCTGTGAACACAGGCAAGAGGGAGAGACCAGCAAAAAAATAATTAAAAAAATTATAGAAGGGAATATGTTTTGTTGCAGACAGAGCCTGCCGAAAACTATATTTCTTTCTGTATTTTTCAATAAGCTATTGAGTGGGAAGTTTTGAAATTTTGTTTACCTCCATAAAATGTTTTTTGAACTAAGCAACAGCCTACATGTGCTTTAACTTTGAAAGTCACTTTCTTAATATTTAAAAAACCTACTGAACACACATTCTGCTCATTGTTAACCTGGCTGACAGTCTTCCAAGAATAAGTTTACACTCCCTTTCTCTAATAGGAAAAGAGAAACAGTTAAATGATAAATATCATATTCCCAAGTGACTCAGGGTGCCATGATATGATGAACCGTTATAGCCCCTCAGATTTTCCCTGGTGAAAATGTGTGGTTTCTAAAACACGTAGCTCCTTCTTCCTTTCCTGCTTTTCTGGTCTGTTTTTACCAAACCTACCGATTTTTTTCAATATTGTTGCCAGTTTATTTGTGTAATATTTTTTTCAAGATATACAGTTTGGTATCTGAGGCACATGAATTCTTTAAAAGCAACTGCATTAATCTATACTATATTGCCACATTTGTAGACCAAAAGGATTTCAAAAGAGCAAATTATTCAGAAAGTGACCAACATGTTAGTTCACAACAAAAGCTATTTATCGAGAACTTTCATTTGCAATGCATTATGCTGTGTGGATCATAAATAGAGAAGAGCCCTACTTTCTAAATACTTATCATTTAACTGATCCATCACGACAAATTTTAAAAAGGTAATAAATCAGACAAAGAGAGATTCAAAACAATAATGCAGATGATGTTAAAAAGCTATGATATGAACTCAACAAATTTGTTTTTATGTATATATGTATATATATGTTTTCAACATTTAAAAGTTTATGGGCATATACATAAAAGAGTATTCTTCAAATTATTAATTTCAACTGTTAGGATTATTGATGATTTTATACTCATCCAATATTTCAAATTTTTCAAATTAAGATTTAATTTTTTGATCAAAAACATAAAAACATGAAATAATATATAATTGTGAAATTCATGGCATATAATTAATAATTGCTAAAATATTCAGAAGAAGTAGTGATCCCTGAGAGAAGAGTAAGGGACAGTCAGAGAGCAGAAAGTTTAGGATACTATCACAGAAAACTTTCAAGTGACTAAGTTTTAGTACATAACATGACTCTGTAGTGCAGATAAAAGATACTTACGGTAATGTCTAATGGACATGATTCAATTAGCACACAAAAGGCATACTCTCAGTTAACACTGGGCTGTGTTCATATAATTTATAAAACATGATTTAGACACTGGCTTATCCATGTCTACATGTAAAGAGTACTCACTGTGACAGCTGCACAGCTCAGTTGATATGAAAATACTCAGTTGATAAGTTCATAATTAACCACTTACAGCATTAAACATCATAGTGACTCTGATAAACAGGCAACATTGATGATGTTCATGCAGAATTTTCAGGCAAATCTGATATTCTCACCTTAGTCTCTCTAGGGAGTAAATCCTAATCTCTCCATGGAGTAAATAAGATATGCCTGCACTATGAGTTGTTTATCAAGTCAGATATTTGGACTTGCACTAATTCATTCACATCTCCAAACCCTCCCAGTCCTCATCCCTGTGCCCTGTGATACATTATGAAGATGGAGCCCCAGCACTTGGATAAGGTACAATCCCCATTCTTGAATTCCTAGCATTGTGTTCTAACCAAAACAATTAACCAGTCATATTGTAGGAATATGGGCTACGGACATTGCTAATATTTAATATTCTCATTAGGAAGCTTGACAGTAAACTTTTAGTTTTCATGTATGGAATTCCCTCTCCTCAGGTCACAGGGCTTCTCTTCCTCTCTCCAAAATTTCTCCTCCCTCCCTCCCTAGGGATACATATCCAGACTTCTTTTTCAAGGCCCATAAACCTGACCTTTTAATGTGCTGAGAATTTCACTAGAGACTGCTTTAATCAAAGACAAATAAGACGATTCACTGTCAGCACTGAGAGAAAGGTAAGGAGCAAGACTCAGAAAAAAAAAAATTAAAATAAATAACAGTACTTCTCTAGGTTTGGTGAAAAAAAAAAATAAACAAGCATAGGTCCTGAAACAATTAGAGATTTGAAGAACAAATAACATCTAGAACGTTATCTTGATTTTTGGATAGAGATGTGGGCATGGCATGGGCCTTTGAAGATTGAAGAAGGAATAGGAAAGTGTGCATCTATTTCCCTAAGACCCAAAATGGGTTGTTTTCTCTTTCATAGTCTCTGGGGGATGCTTACTTCTATGTTTACATAAAATAAGAAAATAATGCTAAACCCTATTAAATGAAGGAAAGGAGAAAGAAGCTCTTACTTCTTACATTCCTTATCTGAAAAAAGCACATCAAGACAGATACCGTTATCCCTATTTTACATGGGGAAAATTGACATTCAAAAAGTCAGTGACTAACCTGGAAAACAAAACCAGGTGTGTTATACTACAAGCCAAGGTTTTTGTTTTTGGTTCAATATATATTAGTACTGTGTTAAGAGGAAAATAGAAAAGTGGGAAGCAGATTTTCACATCAATGTGCCAAAGATTTCCTTTATCAGGCAGGCATGGTCAATAAACTTCTAGGAAAAACAAACTTGAAGATTCTGGCAACTGACTTCCAACCAAGAAAGCTCTGTTTCCACCTATGTAACGATCATCCCAAAGACTCACTCAACTCACTCACCAGTCATGGTAGTTGCCTCAGACGAGACCAAAAGGTGAAGTTAAATGTCTCCACGTAAGACATCCAACAGTATGAGGAAACCAACTCCAAGGGACACATCTTGTGGACACATCTGTTGCTTACATTGCAAAGCAAGCTGAGTTGGGCCTTTTACCACTTCACTGGGAAAAGATATAGATAAGCACAATAGGCCAAAAAGGGATACTGACCATCTTCGGTAAATTACACTTAAAGTCACTTATAAAATGAAAACTCAGGCCAGGCGCAGTGGCTCACGCCTGTAATCCCAGCACTCTGGGAGGCCGAGGCGGGAGGATTGCTCAAGGTCAGGAGTTCGAAACCAGCCTAAGCAAGAGCAAGACCCCATCTCTACTAAAAATAGAAAGAAATTAATTGGCCAACTAAAATATATATATATATAAATTAGCCAGCCATGGTGGCGCATGCCTGTAGTCCCAGCTACTTGGGAGGCTGAGGCAGAAGAATTGCCAGGAGTTTGAGGTTGCTGTGAGCTAGGCTGATGCCACAGAACTCACTGTAGCCCAGGCAACAGAGCGAAACTCTGTCTCAAAAAAATAAAATAAAATAAAATAAAATAAAATAAGAGAGTAGACTCTATAATCAATAGGGTCTCTTTTCTACTCCAAAATGATAGTTGTAATGCAATCTATTACATCACAGACATAGTTATACTGGATCAATTTCAGAACCCCACTGAAAAAAGGTGTAATTCCGCGAAGGACCTCATTTTCTCATGATCTGCCCTACCACTGCTAATTGATTTCTTAACCCAACTCAAAGGGGTAACAATAAAATCCTAAAATATTTATGGCCACCTACATTGTTCTTTTGATGTTCTTCCAAAAGATGAACTAAAATGGTGCCATTTCTTGTCTGTCAATCTTAGCCTAGTAAGCTAATCAGTACCCAGCACCCAGCATGACTTAAGCTCTGGGACTGTGAACAAAGCAGCCATTTAGAGATGCTGAAATGCATACTGTGGAGTCGCCAAACTGTGGAAATTCGTCCAGGAGAACATATCTTATTGCAAGAATATAAATGAATTAATCAGTAAGCTTGCCACCCACATGTCAGAAACACCCCTGATTAAATTTAATGCAGTGAATTTGTGCAATCACCACCAAACTAACCATTGATTAAACAAAGGCCTCTGAGTGCTAATTCTTTTAATGTATGGTTTATTTCTGCTCTCCTTTGAAGGGCACACCTTTGGAAATTTTGCTAGTTTGGGGGACATATCCACATTTGGAATTCAGTCTGGGTTTATGTTTCAAGGCAGCCCTGCTCTTTAATAGGCAGGGCAACTAACGCATCAGAGCATCAGACATTTAGACAGATGCCTGTTTTTTAAATCTATATTTTTAATTATTAAGCATACATAATAGTTGTATATCTTTATGGGGTACGTGTGATGTTTTGATGCAGGCATACAATGTGAATTAATCAAAACAGGATAATTGGGGTATCCATCATCTCAGGCATTTAACATTTTTTTTGTGTTAGGAACATTCCAATTCCACTCTTTTAATTATTTTAAATTATGCCCTAACTTGTTGGTTACAGTCACTTTGTTGTGCTAACAAATATTGTTCATTCTGTCTAACTATATTTTTGCACCCACTAACCATCCTCACTTTATCTCCTTCTCCTGCTACCTTTCCCAGCCTCTGGGAACCATCATTCTACTCTAGACAGATTCCTATTTAGTTAATCTGTCACGGTGGCGCTAAGAATTCTCTGCAAATCCCTGCTACCTTGTGAGTCAGTAGAGAAACCTGTTTATCACAAGGTAAGTGGCCACCTAATTTTCTCTTCTGATACATAAACAAAAGTGGAGAAACTACTACAGGCTATTACTCCAGACACAAGAGTTGAAGGGTGAAATACAGCATAGATTCCCTTCTCTTATATCCTGTACACTTTATCTTCAGATATAATGCTATTTGCATACATGTGGCTGAGAAAGGAGGTAAGGGAGTTGCAGAATACGTTATAAAAAACTGAGATTTCCAAGAGTAACTCTTTATTTTCCTCTCTCAGATAGATGGATAGATAGAAATAGAGCACATTAACTAGGATTTAATCCATACAACAAATCCACTTACAGAGACTGAGACTACAGTTTAACAAGAGTTCAGCCACATTTACTGAGTTCCTATTATGCAACGGATACTATAATAAGAGAATCAAATTCTGCTCCCATGGAGCTTAAAATTTCGTGGCAGTAACTGGGACATAACATCTCTGAACTGAAAATGTTGCTCCTGGTAATTTATCAGACTCTCATCCTCAGTCCTGAGCGTAAAGTCATGTAAATACTAGATATTCGAACGTATATTTTTAGAATTAAAACCGAGTGTGAAATCTCTAATCCTGATGGTCTCTCAAGTCAGAGCATGAGGATGGAAAGCACGGGCACCCTCGCCCTTTCTAGCCACGAAAGAGGCCTGGCTAACATTCTCTCAGTCTTACAGAACAGCCCTACGTAGCCGCACCATCAGACAACTATTTAAAAGTATATTTGTTTTTTATTGCCTAACAAAGTATATTGAACTGATAGTGGATGCTCAACGTAAGTTAGTAAAATGTGTTCCGGCCAAAAACATTGACTGCTCTTTCTCTCGCAGCCTATAGCCCTTCCGTGCATGACCAATTCCTACAGACCATTCCTTCGAACTGCCCATGCTGTATATCCAGAGTATGATCACTTCTCATCATCCCCATTGCTACAACCCCAGCACAAGAGTCAACAGGATTCCAGAGGAAATGACTACAATACGGAATGTTTAAGGACTGTTATGCACGGGAAGAAAAGCTTGTGATGTATAAGATAAAAAGACGAAAAGTCCCCTGTTGTGACTTCAGGTGGCAGAATCAAAACAATAAAGCGGCATTTTTTCAATGTACATAAGAAAATCCAATACTCGCTGACGATATAATAGATCACCTTAGGAATCCGTGGGTGTTTTCAAGCAGCTGTTGAGAAATGTTTTAGACGTAGGTTAGCATGGTCAACTAGGAGTGGGAAAAGTAGGGAGAAGAGATGGATTAGAAGATATAGTTCCATCCAATCTTACAATTCTATGATTTCAAATTGCCTCTTTCTTATAAAGTTCCTGAGTCACAGATGAGATATGATTGTCATGTATAACAGACACGACATAGTTTATAATATTGTAGGACCGTGAAACAATATCCTATTGCAAACTGGGATGCAATTCAAATAGTCCTTTCATTCCAAATGAATCTCTCCTGCTTTGATTTGTATACATCATTTCAGGATTTCACAAACCAGCTGTGAAATTGCTGATTTGTCTCCAGCATGAATTTCTTTGTTAGAAAAGAAAATGGCTCTTGGAAACAGTGCTCTTCCTAGGAGAAGAGGAGGTATTTATGCTTCTTTTCCAAACACACACAGGTCAATTCAAAGGGAACCTGCTTATTTCTTGAGTAAAAGGCAGCATCACCTCAGGAAATGGTTCTTTCAGTGGCTGCTACACTAAATTTCTGCACACCACATTCGTATTTGGCATAGGAACCAGGAAAGGGGTGAATGCTATCTTTTAGGCACAGGCCAAGTTCACTCATTAGAAACTCTACATCTCTGAAAGTGAAATTCCCCTGGCACCATATTTCTTTCTGTGACAGAACTATGCCAATAAATGCATTTAATTCTTAATTTGGTTCTCTTTAAAATTCTATTATAATAAACTGAATCACGGTACTGTTCGTTCACATTTGAAGAGCAATAAAAGCAACTTTTGCAATTTTGTCATTGCTTTTAGCATTGGAGAACTCATGCGCTTTCCGTATCTAACAACCCCAAGCCAAGCAAACTAACTGCTTGACTGCAAGGGCAGCTGCTGCTACAATCATTGCTCTTCCCCTCCCAAGAACTCTTCAGAAATCCTTCTGAGAAGAGTCCAATATTGTGACATTTCTAAAGCACTCAAAATAGCAATGCTGTTCTTTACCAATGAATGAGTTTGCGTAGAAGGCATTATAAATTCTCCAACTACAATGCACATTAAATGAAACATTTAATTAATTTGATCCAGCACATGAAGGCTCCCTGTCTCAGATGCATGGGAGCCCCATAGCCCTTACTGAAAAATCCTCCAAGGAGACCAAATCTCAAGGGTAGATTTGATTTCCAGGAAGACTTAAAAAGTTGCCAGAGCAAAATATGAAAAAAGTAGGTTTAGAGAGAAAAATTAGCAGTGAAGAAAGTTATTTCCCTATGTGTTTTGAAATTTAAGGCTGAAACTCATTTTCTAAGAAGAATCCAAAACTTACCTTAATAAATGGTTACATTATAATGGCCACTATAAGAAAAAAAAACGTTCACATTTGATAAAATTCAACATCCCTCCATGACAAAAACTCTCAACAAACTGGGTATATAAAAGGAACATACCTCAATATGATAAAGGCCATATATGACAGTCCCACAGATAATATCATACTGAACAGGGAAAAACTGAAAGATCTGGAACAAGACAAGGATGCCTACTTTTATCACTTCTGTCCAGCACACTTCTGAAAGTCCTAGGCAGAGCAATTAGGCAGGAGAAAGAAATAAAGGGCATCCAAACTGAAAAGGAAGAAGGCAAATTTTCCTTGTTTTCAGACAACATGATCTTATTTAGAAAAACCTAAACACTGTACTAAAAAAAAAAACCACTTATAATTGATAAACAAATTCAGTAAAGTAGCAGGATACAAAACCAACATAATACACTGACAGCAATCAATCTTAAAAAAAAAAAAAAAAACCAAGAAAGCAATCCCATTTACAATAGCTGAAATAATATATATGTGTAATACCTAGGAATAAATTTAACCAAAGAAGTGAAAGATCTCTATAAGGAAAACTATAAAACACTGGTGAAAGAAACACAAAAAAATGGAAAGATATCCCATGCTCATGGATTGGAAGAATTAATACTGTTAATATATCCGTACTACCCAAAGTAGTCTACAGATTCAATCCTTGTCAAAATAAAAATGACATTCTTCACAGAAACAGAAAAAAACAATCCTACAATTCCGATGGACTCACAAAAGACCCAGAATAGTCAAAGCAATCCTGAGAGAAAAGAACAAAGCTGGAGGCACTGTGCACCTGATTTCAAATTATACTACAAATCTATGGTACTGGCATAAAAACAGACACGTAGATCAATGGAACAGAATAGAGAACTCAAAAATAAAACCCATGCACTTACAGCCAGCTCATGTTCGACAAAGGTATCATGAGCATACATTGGGGGAAAGGACAGTCTCTTTAAAAAATGGTTCTGGGAAAACTGGATATCTATATGCAATGGAATGAAATTAGATCCCCATCCTTTACAATATACAAAAATCAACTCAAAATGAATCAAAGACTTAAATGTAAGACCTGAAACTATAAAACTACTAGAAGAAAACATTCAGGAAATGCTACAGGACATTGGTCTGGGCAAACATGTTTTTGGATAAGACCTTAAAAGCACAGGCAACAAAAGGAAGAAAGACAAATGGGATTGCATCAAGCTAAAAAAAACTTCCACACAGCAAAGAAAACAATCAACAAAACGAAGAGACAATCTACAGAACAAAAGAAAATATTTGCAAACTATCCATCTGATACGGGATTAATCACCAAGATATATAAGAATCTCAAACAACTCAGTAGCAAAACAAACAAACAAATAAACAATCTGATTAAAAACTGGGCAAAAGACCTGAATAGAGATTTCTCAAAATAATACAAATGACCAACAAATATATGAAAAAATGTTCAACATCACTAATCATCAAGAATGCAAATCAAAACCACAAGGAGATATCATCTCACGACAGAATGGCTTTATCAAAAAGACAAAAAATAACAAATGCCACCGAGGATGTGGAGAAAGGGGAAGACTCTCACACTGTTGGTTGACATGTAAGTTAGTACAGCCATTATGAAAAACAGTATGTGGGTATCTCAAAAACCTAAAAATAGAATTATCATATGATCCAGCAATCCCACTGCTGGAGATCTATCCAAAAGAAATAAGACCAGTACACAAAAGAGATATCCACACTCTCATGTTTTTTTGCAGCAGTATTCACCATAGCCAAGATATGGAATCAACCTAAGTGTCCCTCAATGGATGAATAGAAAAGATAATATACACAGTAGGATATTATTCAGCCACAACTGTCATCTGCCACAACATGGATAGAAATGGAGGTCATCATATTAAGTAAAATATTGCAGGCACAGAAAGACAAACATTACATGTTCTCATTCATATGTAGGAGCTAAAAAGGGGATCTTATGGAGACAGAGAGTAGAACGGTGGTTACCAGAGGCTGGGAATGGAAGGAGGAGGTGGAGGAGGAGAAGTTGGTTAAGCGGTACAAAAATATATTACTATATAGAAGAAGTAAGTTCTAATATTCAACAGTACTATAGGGAAATTATAGTTAACAATAATATTAATATTATATATTTCAAAATAGCTAGAAGATTTTTAGTGTTCTCAACATAAAGAAAAAAATAAATGTTTGAGTTTGTAGATATTCCAATTACTCTGATTTGATCATTACACATTGTATACAGGTATCAAAATATCACATGCACCCCCAAAATATGTACAACTATTATATATTAATAATTTTTTTGTAAGAGATAGGGTCATGTTACCCAGGCTGGAGTGCAATGCCATGATCATAGCTTATTATAATCTTGAATTCAGGGCTCAAGTGATCCTTGCACCTCAGCCTTCTGAACAGCTGGGACCATAGGCACATGCCTCCACACTCAACTAATTTATTTATTTTTATTTTTTGTAAAGACATGGTCTCTTTATGTTGCCCAGGCAGGTCCTGAACATCTGGCTTCAAGCAATCCTCCCTCCTTGGCCTCCCAAAATGCTGGGATTACAGGCATGAGCCACCCTGCCTGGCATACAAAGCAATAAAAAAAATTTAAAACGAAAAATCACACAGTAATTAATCAGCACATAAGATATTCAATGATTATTGAACGAATAAAGGAATGGTTAGGTGCATTTGTTTTAATTTTTTTTAAAAAATAAGTCTTATTTTTAGTCATATTTTACATTTAGCAAAAATAGCATCTCTCCATGTATATTTTCAGGGAATATTTATTCATTGGTTGGGTGCTGCCATTAAGCTAAGAGCTGACAACGCAAAAATTTTTATTATACATAGTCCCTGCCCACATGTAGTTCACAATCTCCCTAACAACATTCTTTTTTTTTAATGTAGGACATATTAAAATTAATGTTTGTTTGGAAAATACTGCTAATTTTTCTCTTCTTCCATAACACAGACATTTTAGCAGGGCACGTGGCCACAAGAATAAGAACTGAATCTTCCAGTCTTCTTTGCGGCCACACGGGGCCATGTGACTAAGCACTGACCAACAGGACTGACCAGAGCAGTTGTATAGCAACTAATGGGAACTTTCTTTATAAGGAAATAATTTTACTTTCTCTGCATTTTACTTCTTGGAATATGACTAAGACACTGAAGCTGCAATCATAAGGACCAGGGCTATGTATGACGAAGCTTGGATCCCTGACATTACGGAACAACATAGCAGCTTTGGACTGCTTACCTGAACTTTTAATTAAAAGAGAAAAATATACTTTCATCTCATTTAAGTCTCTGCTCTTAAGGGTTTTATGTCTCTTGCAGCCAAGTCTCACCCTAACTAATACAGTATGAAAAAAAAGTGTGGGTCTGATGGGATAGTTATCAAGATAGCTTCTTGGGTGGAAAGGGAGATTTGCAAAGTAAAATAAACATGGAACTGAAAATCTATTTCACATCTTTGTGTATTTCACATTTGTGAACCTCAAAAATCCTCTGGGCAGGAGAAGGACAGATGATAAAATTCTCATTTTACATACAAGAACAAAGCACAGAGAGTTATGAGACAGGTTCAAGCTTGTGACACCTACTCTCTTCTTTTCAGTCGGAGCCTACACAGATTGCTTGCCTTACCTCAGCAGGAGTGTTTTTATTCCTTTACATAAAGTTGCAAAAAAGTCCAAGCGGGCTTTGGCAGTGTTTCATCAGTTAGAAAAGTCTGCAGCACAGAATGAATCTGAAAAACAAAACGAAAGAAAGAAAGAAATGCTTTTAGTTTGCTGAATTATATGATGCAGATAAAATTGGAAAGAAAGGGAAAATTATCTGGAAAAATTGGTCCAGTTGGAGAAACAGAGCAGAAAACGGAAGAAGCATTTTAGATATCTCTTCTCATTACTTTATATAGTGTGAGTTTTCCGTAGACGGAAAGTGTTGCACAGAAGGGTTTAGAAATATATTTGCAATTTTCACATTAAAAGTGAAGGGAAACATACAGGGAATAAGAAAAGGGAAAACTCTGAATCTAGCTGAGGGAAAAAAAATCCATTTTACCAGCTGGAGAAAAGCCTGGGTAATAAGTGGAGACAATGTGATTTGTAAGGCAAGTTGCAAAAGGCACTGAAGATGAGAGAAGGAAAATAAAACGAAGACGACAGCGTGTGGGGACTTATTGGGCGAAAATAAAACCACTTTCTACATGCATCCCACACACAGATACTTGGGTGGATTTATTTGATCAGTTCTGACAATAATAAAAAGTAGTACAAATGGAAGGTGTCCAGCCATTCTCAAGGTACACGGTTCTGTCTGAAAATTAAACGTCTAACTTCTGCATCTGGGCAATACTGCACTGAAAGGAAAGCACAATGAGAAAAGCCTGCCTTACGCTCCTTTCTCTGTTCCATACAATTTTTAAACTGTTTCAAATGGAAACTCCGCAGCCTGGAAGAGTTGGTGCCGATGCCCACGCTTCCATCCAAGATGATAAACGCAGTGAGTTACATTAAAATAAAATCATAGAAAGTTCTTGACAGAGAGAATGCTCACATGCTCCTCTTTGTCGAAGCGCCATCACCTAAGCCTATCACATAAACAATGTATAATATGTGATTCAATAAAATTTTATAAATGAATACCATCTGAGTTGACAATAACAGCATGAGCAGTAACGTATCATATCCATGTCATTAAGACAAGGATGCCTCACGAGATTTTCATATTTTTACTCTATGAGTAGTAGAGAAACCAACATGTATGATATTCCTTTAAATTTAATTGGTATCTTCTATGATCTCAGTTCATCAAAACAGATACAGTACAAATGCTGTAACTCTGAATAGTAACTTTGAGTCACCTCATAGCACCAAATACCACACATAAAAATAACATGCAATAAACTATGTGGGAAATAAATTGGGGATTTTTCTGTCTCCAAATGTGTGTTCATACATTTTGACAAGTATGATGCAGTTTTAATTATTCATCATATGGTAGAGAATATGCTGCAAAATATTTCATAAAGCAATGAAAATTTAAATCTGCAATGGGAGGTTCTATTAGCAGACAATACTATATTAAATATTTCCTTGAAATAATGCAAAAGCAAGAAATTCATAGCTGTAATCCCTAGGAGTGAGCTTTCACAAGGCCATAACAGGAGACGGCCAACGCTGGTCCTCAATGTCAGTAAACTGTTCTCCCTTCTGCTGCTTGCCTCATCTGCCATCATGAATTCTTATTGCTCTTCAAGCTCATCCTAACAATAACTTGAATTTGAAAAATGCTTTTAAAATATACAAAACCCGTTCATATTCATTATCTTAATTTAATCCAGAGGTTCTCAACCAGGGCTGATTTTGCATTCCCTGGAAGCAGAAAACTTTGCCAATGTCTAAAGACCAAAGACATTTTTGGTTGTCACAACTAGGCAGGTGCTACTGCACAGAGGCCATGACAGCTGCTAAACCTCCTATTATGCACAGGAGAGACTCCTATGACAAAGAATTGCCTGGCCCAAAATATCAACATGCTGAAGTTGAGAAACCTTGATTTAATCCCTTAGCTACATTATATGGTAGAAAGTAAAGGAATTGCTATTCCCATTTTTGAACAAGAAAATGAGGCCCATACGGTCGCTAAGCTATACAACAAACTGTAACTGTAGCCAAGTGTCTTGCTTCAGTGTATATTTCACAAACCGATACAAACTTCCAATAATCTGGAGAAATCAGGAGAAAGCTCAGTGAACAAAGCAAAAAACCTTGAAAATAATAGAGTGAAGTTCCCAGAAACAGTGGACAGACACACAACAAAGAAGAGTGGGAAGAAGCGTAGTATTTGCTAGTGTCACACTGTAGTGATGGGAGGGAACACAAAGTTACCAGACATGAATCTCAGGTCTCACCAGCTATAGACTTTTTGCCTATGGCACTTAACATTTACAACCCTGAGCTTCCTTTCCCGGACTTATCATATGAGAATGGCCAAACAAGAATTCACAGGAAAGGCACTTTATAAAACCTCTGGCACTGTCCAACATTTCTATTATCTTTAACATCAGAGATAACTTTTACTGACCTCTCCCTTGCCCCATATCAGTTGGTTAGCAGATTCCTGATTTGTGTTTGCAGATTGACCAAACAAAAAACTAGGCTTATGGGCAAAAGCAAACATATGGCCAGATCCCATAAAAATGTTGGAGAGGAGGGAGACATGTGTAGAGATACAGTTAAAAGCAGCAGTTCTGGAGGCAAAAAAGCCTGAAATTTAGAGAGAATAAACAATCACTAAACAACCAACTTACTAGTGCAATATAGCTTTGGGTGAATTACTCAGCCTCTGTAAGTCTCCACCTCCTCACTTGGATAATAGTACCTACGCCTCATACGGTTGTAAGGAATAAGTGAAATAATAAATGAAAAAGAACAGTGTCAGAGTACACACTAAATACCTGCTGTGATACATGCATGTATTCTTCTTTTATTTCTTTAAGAATCTCTCTTATGCCAAGCAGTGCACTAAGTTACAGGGAAACACTAGTGGACAAGATGGAAAAGTTGTCCATCCTCAAAAAAAATCTCACATTTCAATGGGGGAAATGAGCAAATCAGCATATAAATAGCATCAAATCATCAAAATTAAAATGTAAAAGGTCAGGGACTCAGGCTAAGACACAGAGGTGCCAGTTCAAAGTATCAGTAAAAGAGTAGTGTTCAGAAATGATTTGAGAAATAGGCTACGTGAGTAGAATCACTGAATACATGACTTATGATCCAGGTAGTTCAGAACCAGTTATATTATGGGTAGTAGGTTCACAAACATGAGCAAATACAGAGCATCTAGCAGGAATAGACGATTTAAAAAGCATGAAAACATTCTCCATTGCTTTCTTAAGTAATAGTTCATCCTAAAATAAAATATTTCAGCTAATGACTACCTAGGCCTATTATTTATTAGGAAGTAATTTTCTAAATGCTTATTGAGACAGCAAAAAATAAGACAATCTCTGGTAATATTCAATGAAACTTCTTAAATCAAAATATCAGAAAGTAACAAGACACATATGAACTATGCAGAAATAACTGAAAATGTTAAATTAATAAGAAATCTTGGCATGATACAATCAAACTGATGCCAGTAAAGAGGAGATTAGTAGCAGGAAGTTGTATTCTGTTTCAAGAAAATAATTTAATTAAGTAAAGATTGGTTGGCAGGCAGAGCTCTTTAGTAGTGAATTTATCAAAGGATGGATAAAGGAAATTCTAGAATTAATGGTATAAATCATGCAGTAAACATAACTCACTTGTTGTTTTATGTTGTTTTGTAGACTAAAACAATGTGTCACAAGTTTTTAATTTCTGGTCTCAGCTCTCATAAATACCTTCCTATCAGCCTCCATCAAAAAATTTTTTTGATGAATGTAAGACTACTTCTACCTGAAATAAAAAGTCACTGTTTCACCCAATTGACAGAAAAATAAGGTAGCAGAAACGGAAGTAAACATTTTTAAAAATGATGAACAATAGACAAAGTTCTTCAATATGGTTACAAAAACTACACAGCACAAAATAGACTGGAGATTTAAGATTATCTACTTACCTTGAACAATTTCAATTTAATTTGAGAAAAAGCCAAATGAATAATTCTAGGCTCCAAGAAAATCCTTTGGATCCTAAATTACTTGCAATGGCCATTTAGATTGCTGAAAGTAATCATATAACTATTACATATGGTGCTCTGCATGTATTCCTGCTATTCTTTAGTGAATATGACAGTCTCTCATTTAAAAAAAATATTTTTAGAGACAAGATCTCACTGTCGCCCAGGATGAAGCACAGTGGTACAACCATAGCTCACTGTAACCTCAAACTCCTGGGCTCAAATGATTCTCCCATCTCAGCTTCCCAAGTAGCTCGTACTGCAGGCACGTGTCACCATGCTCAGCTAATTTTATTTATTTATTTTTTTTGTAAAGATGGTATCTCACTATGTTGCTTTGAACTCCTGGCCTCAAGATATCCTCTGCCCTCAGCCTCCCGAAGTGCTGGAATTACAGGTATGAGCTACTGAACCTGGCCTTGTGAATGTGACAGTCTCTAAAAGAGAAAAAACAAATTAAAAAGCCAGCTTTAACTGGCATAAAAAATTAAAGACAAAATCAAAAAAGACTGAAAACAAAGAAGTATTACATAATTTTTGAGACAATCTGGCTCTCTAAAGTCTTTTGACAACAACAGTATTGATGAATTCAGAAAAAAAAACAAATATTCTACAGTGTTTTGGAAGACAAATGACTGAATCATCAAATACAATCATAAAGCTAATATGTACTTAAAAGGTTCAGCATTTATGGCACCTTTCTTAGTATGTCAGCTAAGTCTCCTAGTGGAGACGATTCTAAATCATTAATCATATTAAATGTTCAGATTAACCCCGAAAAGAGGATATAGTTCATTATAAAGGCCAAGCAGTAAAATCAAAGTGATAGTCTATGAATTGAGCATTATTAGAAGAGCTATCTTCGACTTCCAATGAATCCCTTCTAATTTTTTTTCTTGTTCATATATACGAAATATAGTCAATAAAAATGCAAAAAAGTGATAGAAAAAAAGAATTTCTGTTTTTACTGACATGTAAATTCAGAGAATTTATGGAAACGTGTAGGAATATCAAAAAAGTTAAAAATTAATAAAGCAATAATACGATTTCAAAAGAGTCACACAAAAATGTAAGATAGGTGACTTAAAGGCTTAAATGTTTTGCTGAACATCTATTTGGAAATGTAATCCATTTTATTTCCTACTAGACATAATGCATTAAGTTATAATCAAAAACTTTATCAAGAGTATATTTTTACCATTTAATTATGTTGCAGGGAACAATAAATTCAATCATTTCATTAGATACTGTAGTTGTTAATATCTAGAATGCCTTCCTTCATTAAATCAATGTGTATGTGGCAATATCCTGATTCACGTAAATCAAAACACAGAGTCTGAGTAGAAATCATCATAGGTTACACTGACATACATATACACTATTTATCTGAATTAAACTAGGCCAAAATAAAGTAAACAAAATTAAATCAGTGAAACTGAGTTTATTGTACGCACTTTCCTAATAGTTGCTTTTTAGTATATAAAATAGATTGGATGAAAAATAAATATATCAACTAGAAAACTGATTGAAATCGGAAAACAGCCTTTTCTTCTTAATGCTTATGCTTCATGACATTGTTTTATTAAAACTACACCAACTTTATTTTTAATAGAATCTGTAGCATATGATGTACAGAAAAGTATAAACCTGCCTAGATAATATATTGTGATTAAAAAAAAATAGTACCAAACCAACTTTTAAAAATAGGACAATATCTTTTTTTTGGCAACATGCTATCCTAATAGAAGAGACTGCATAATATTTGATATCTAGGGCTAAATTAAATAACCGTACTTCATTTCTCTGGTATCTAAGAATCCCCAAACACAGAAATGGCAATGACCCCATAAAGAAGTGGAGGGAAGGTCAAATTCATCCTTTCATTTCATTTTCTTATGAAAGTCCCCTCAATGACTTTGATTATGCAAAGACATATTTCCTAAGGGATCATTAGTGATGCAGCCCTGAAAGTCCCATTTCCAAACTCTGACCTCAAGTATGAACAAGAGAGCTCAGAACTAAAATGGGAAAACAAAAATCAAAAGAATTGAAGAAAATTGCTCTCAATAGATACCCTTTCATTTATTTGGTAACCCTTAACTTTGCTCTTATTATTAAAAAAATACTTTGAGAATATAACGTCAGTGGATTTTATTAGCATTCTTGGAGCAAATATTTAATATCCTAGGTGGCCATGCTCAACTACTCAAATGTTAATTGATGCTATTACAAATTGCTTGTGGCATATTCAAGGTGTATCAGGAAATTAACAACAGAGCCTATAGTACAGAGAATGCATTTTAATAACTGGTCAGAGGATTGGTTTTCCATTAGCTTCTTTTTTATGGTGAAAAGCAGGATATGCTTATTTGGAATTTTCAAAATATTTAGATAATGACACTGTAAATAACTGACAACACAATATTGGCATTATAAGCGGAATTTCTCTGACTCAGATTTACGTGTAAAACTTGCAGGTATCTTTACCAATTATTCCCTTAAAATAATCTCCTTGTCTCTTCACTCATTAACTAGAACTAGAGCAAAATCAGTGAAAGATTCAATTTTAAATTACTAGGTATTATATTGATACTGAATATTATATTCTTGGCTCCATGATCACTGTCTACTTTTTTCTTCATTCAGAACCTGGTAAGATTATATGAATTACACTATAATAGTTACATTCTTTGGAGGACAACATTTAGTATGTTTTAAACACGCATAATGCAGTCCAAAATCAAATGAGCACGCAAATAGCGTGACACAAACTAAAGTCCTTCACTAGCAAGGGTTCCAAAACAGTTTGGTTATTTCCCACTATTTACCTAGAATCATCTTTAATTATAATGCTCTAAAATCACTGTAACCTCAGAAACATATAATGATAAGAACAATGTTTAATGATAATCAACGATAACATTAGTGGAAGGCAGAATGCTGAGAGACCCCCCATAACTCCTGCCCCCGGGTGGGCACCCCCTGTTTAACGCCCTTCCCTGGGTGGGGTTTGACTGTGAGTAACGTGGATTTCACTCCTGGGAGTCGGCTACTGTACAGAGACGATTGGGTTAAGGGCCCACATCAGTTGGCTTTGGGTTATTAATAAGGGAGATTCTCCTGAGGGGTTGAGCCCTTAACAGGTAGTGACCACATTTGTGAAGGGAGAGATTTCAAATGGGAGAGTGCTCTCTCTACTTCGAAGAAGTAAACTGTCATGCTGTCATATATGGACCATATATGGCAAGAACCTGACAGCAGCCTCTGGGTGCTGAGAACAGTCCTAGCTGACAGCTAAGGAGAACCTCAGTCCCACAGCTACAAGGGAATGAACACAGCCACCAACTGAGGGAACTTGGAAACAGACCTTTACCTAATCAGATGGAGCCTCCAGATGAGGACTAAGTCAGCTGACACTTTGATCTTTGCAGTGTGAGACCGTGAGCAGACGACCCAGCTAAAACGTGTCAGACTCCCGGCCAACGGAACTCGAAAGATAATAAATGTGGCTTATTTTAAGCCTCTAAGTCTGTGGTAATTTGTTACGCAACCATAAAAATTAGAGACTTACTATCAGCTATTGAATATTTTCTAAGACTCTGCCAGGCATTGCACTGAGACTTTTATATTTATTTTCTATTTAATCCTTAGAACAACTTGATAAAGTCAACTCTATTATTAACCCCATTTTCTAGATGAAGAAATAGAGGGTTACAGGGTAAATAACTTGTTAATATGGATGATAGCTGAAATTTTAATCTAATGTTGTTTAACTATAAAACCCACATTCTTTTTTTTTTTTTTATTTCTGGAAAACATGAGAGTATAAACATTTTGGTTACATTTTATATCTTTGCTTCTCCCTAGCAAGGGTTAGAAGTATGCCCTTCTCTCTGTTCTGCACTCCCTGGGAGAAATAACACTGAGGCTATGGTTCAGAAAATCTGGGTTGTATTACCATTTTGCTACCAATTAGCTCTGTCATTTAAGGGAAAATGCTATAAGCTCCCTTTTCCTCCCTAGTCTATTAATTGAAGTAGCAGCAGATCCTTTAAAGTCTTTTCAAATCTAAAATTGTCTCATGAAACTAAATTCTTATATTTTTAATTGACCATACAGAAATGAATATGATTTTATTTAGAAAAATTAAATTATAAGGGCCAATCAAATGATACTTTATTTGATCACGTGAGCCACCTTCTCCATATGAGACCCAAACCCATATTGAATACAGCAATATTTGGAGGCAATGTACAAAATACTGGAAGTGGATGAACAAATACTAAAAGTTGTTTTATTTTTAAAATCCATCCACTGCTTTACATACATTTCTGGCAAACATCCTGGGTAAAGCAGGAATCAAAAAGATTCAAAATCTCTCTGCAAGGACTTGAAAAAATTCTAAAAGTGAGTCTCAATAAAAACACTCACTATGTGGGAAATAAGTCATGATATTATTCCTTGTTTCTTTTAAAGAAAATGTCTACAGCAAGAGGCATCGTGGTATTGTACCATCAGTGGAAACTAAAACCACAATGAGATGGTACAACCATTTCCCACTCCATTACCTCCAGCATCTGCAATTTCTGTTTGGTTGGTTTCTTTCCAGCTCACTGGATTTCATTTACATGTCTTACCAAGACCCTCTTTTTCTCCTTCCATTCAATTCTTTGCCCAACCTATGCTGCTTCAACTGCTCTTCTCTCTTCCTGCTTCTTATAAACCTCAACAAAGAATTAAACATGTCTCTAGGAGCCAGATCTTCTGCTCAAGCCCCACTCATTGTACAACCAAAAACAAATGAGTCTGTCTTCTTTACCTGTCTATCTGCTCACCTTCATGAGTACTAACTTACCTGAGGTGGGGAGGACCACTTTCTAATAATGGTATCATATAGTATTAGTATATAATCTGATTTCAGAGATCTCAAGATCATTTTAACCTCTCTGGACTAGACCGCATATGTGGAGTACCCTTTGGATTTGATACCACATGTTTGCTTCCAGTGATCTCAGATTTCGTTTTTCATCATACTCATTTCTTCCCTCTCAAAATAGCTCATCAATCCCTCTAAATAGTGGCTGGTGATGGCCACTACCTATATCTTGGTTTTTTAAGGCCCTCTACAATTTTTTAAGGTAGTTCATTCATCTCAGACAACAGATCAGATGGATTTGCTTTCAACAGCTAATACATTCAGTCCCACGAGAAAATTCCCTATGCATTTGGAGGGTGAAAGGAAATACTTTCAGCACCAGTGCTATAGTTCTTTCCATTCATAACCTAATTTCCCATTAAAACAAATCCTCCTCCTAAAGTTCAGCTGAGTTTCATCACACCAGGCTGACACTAACATAAACAGGCTACAATATGTTATTTTATGTTGTCAGGGGAATATATGTTTTTTTCTGTCACTTTAACAGGATTTTCCCTTTACAAATCCACCAAGTGGCTATTTTCAGCGTTCACCTAAGGGAGTGCTCAAGCTTAGCACCCAAACTTCCAGATATGATGAATGGCCAAGGCGAAAAACATATTTGTTAGGAAGCAGCCCATATAAAGCTTGTAGAGCTTTGATTGATCATGTTTACCCAGCAGATACAAATATTATTGGCCTTTAAAAAATATTTGGGGGAGGGAGTCATGTTTTATTTTCTTTTCCTTTCTGAAAATGGCTTTTTCAGACAAGTATCTGCACAGGCTTACACAATTTACTGGTAATGAGTAGTAATTACTAGTGATTTTGTATAAACAAAACTGATTCCTTTACTCTAGAATGTGATGAAGTATAAAAACGGTCCAAACCTAAGAATAAGCCCTCAATATTCCATTTTTTTTTTCAGGGCTGTTTGTTGTCTGTATTATTTGCACACATGCAAACAAAAGCCATTTAGGTAAATAAACCAAAGAGCTTAACTTTGACTTTGGAGCCAAACATTAACTAGTTTCTTTTTACAACATGATCACATTACTTAGCCCTCCATGTATAAAATAAAGATTCATTCACATAGCTAATGACTCAACAATTACTAACTGAGTACCTATTATGGGCTAAAAACTATTATGGGTTCTCAGTCTATAGCACTGAAGATACCAGTCTCTGTTCTCATGCAGCTTACAACCTAGCATGAGGAGAAGACATATAACATATCAGGTGGTGATAAATGCCCTGTAGAAATGAGAGAGAAGAGAGGGTATGGATACTCTTCTACCGATGATCATCAAGGAGGGCCACTCTGATAAGACAACACAGAGCCAAAGCAGTAAGGAAACAAGCCATGTGCATATTTGGGGCTGGGGGGAAGGAGAGCATCCAAGGAGAGGGAACATGTGCATACATCCTGAGAGAATTCCAGAGAAGATTAAATATTAATACGTATGAACATTGTTTGAAGACTTTAGCAAAGCACTGTTATTATCATATCTTCCAAGTAGCATACTCTCTGCCACTTTGCTGACCAGACATGGGTTGCTAATTGTTCTCCAAAACATAAATCACCAGGAGATGACACTCGAAAGCCTAGAATAACTGCTGTCACTCAAGTTTAATACATGCAGAGCAACTTATAATCATTTGCCCCATAGCTCAGCTTTAGAGCTATTTTATCATAGAGAATACGGTCCTTAGCAATTTCCTTTTTAATCAAAAAAAGATACCTAATATGACAAGAAATTCCCAAATCCAGACTACAACATCAGCCAAAGTAGAAAAATAGCAATTTCCCCTGCAAAACTGATTTCAAAACTATCATCATCCATCATCATCATCATCAATCACCAGAGGCAGCCGCTTTGGCAGCATTATTTGAAGTCCATATTTAACTAGATGACAGCTTAACCTTCTTAGGAAAGCAGAGTAATCTCTCCTTACAACACAAACCAAATATAGAAAAGTAGATTTGCTCTAATGTAGAAATTGGCTTTCAACTGATTTTATAAACACACTATGGCATTTGATGATTTAATAGGTACTTCAGTTTTTCTTTTGAACATTCAACACTCTATCAGGGCTGGTGAAGACAGCATAACTCAAGAATTATTGCAGTCACTACATCAGCATTAACTTATCAACAGAATTGACTGTGTGATGATGGTCAGCTAGAAAGGCATCCATCCAAATCTACCTTCCAGGGAAAGAAAAGGCACTTGTGTACATGTACAGTAGAACACAATGGACACGTGCTCTGCACATGGCAATCACATTCACTTCCCATTCGACACTTGTACTTAACTGACCTCCTCTACTCGCTGTTCACGTACATGCCCAAGACTTTTCATATCTCCATGTTTATGTTCACACAACTTACTCAACTTGCAGTGAACATCTCCCCATCTCTGTATGTCCACATCCCAACCGTACTTCACTGAACAAAGTCAGTGCCAATCCAGTCCATGAATCTTTCTCTGGAACCCCCAGAGAAAAGTATTTTTCACCTATTCTGAATTTCCCTTCAGACTTCATCTACACCTGTTTCAGGAACTTATCATGTAGTCTACTTTGTATTAGAATCATTTGTTTGTATCCACCATCCTTCTCTCCTTTTGATGGTAAATAACTCTTTGATAATTACTGCAAGTAGTTTATCTTTTACTGACTAAACACTATATATTACAGTGCTGCAAATATATGTGGATAATTAATAAACACTACTGATTATGCCACACTTTCAAACCAATATCCTGAGTTAAGGATGTGCCTTCCACTATCCCCAGCATTGCTATGAGCCAGAATCAAACTATCTGTCTATGGAACTCACTTAAAGCAAATGTCAAACACAGGAGTTCTTTTACTTAAAAGCAATGTTTAAAATATGATGGCAAAAATATCTCCCCATTAAAAGTTTCCTTTCAGGATAAGAGGTATTAGAAATCCCTTCATTATTATTCCCACAACTGCTAAACACTGCCCTGATGGCAATTTGTTGAACGAATAAGTAAATGATTTCATGATTATGTGCACTTTATTCTATCTCAGCCACAGAATCTCAAACATTTTGGGAAGGGAAGATGGTTACAGGATAAGAATGTCCATGCTATTTAACTGAATCGTAGATTAAATTGAAAGACAATAGAGCATTGCTGTTAAACAGAATCCTAACAGAGAACGTGAGGTTAAGAATACTATCTGTACTTGAGGAAAATAATTAGGACCACTGACATTCTGTAAAATTAACATACAGAAAGATGTTCACCTAACAGCATCTGACAGTGTAAGAGTCTGAGAACATGAGAGAGAACATGCATGTGCACACAAACACGTACCTGGCTGTCTGCCTATAGCTGGTGAAGTTGGAGGAAGGGGTGGGAGAAAAGGAATAATTTTCAAAAAAGCTACTGTATTTACTACTGGGATTAAAGTACAGTTTCATAAAAAAATTGAAAACTTCAGCATAGTTAGACAGATTATGATTAATGATAGGATACCTAGTTACAGGTAGCTGAAAGGTGTATCACTTTTTATAACATATTACCAATGAGACTCAATTAATGGCATAAAAAATTAGGTTAAATTTAGAGACTTTCACCGTACCATATTTTGTCTAAATAGAAAAATATATGCACCTATTTTTATCATTTTAAATCAAAATGTTAAGAGTTCTAAAAACAGGTACATGGTACATTTCTAAAACTCTAGGTTCATAACTATTTTACTTTACCTATTTCAATGTCTATACTTGGGAAGAATAGTTCCAACAGTTTCAATGCAATATGAGCTGTCGGAAAATTAAGTATAGAAGGAGAAACACCCTCAGAGTCAGTGTACACACACTGTCATTGCCTTTTTCTGAAAATCTGAGAACCATCACCTGAGAGCCAATAAATTGTGATATTCCCCAACCTCCTTGTCTTATTCATCTTATTCCAGAATGAGGACCTGGCACAAAGTAACTACTCAGTGTTTGTTAAACTGTGGTGAATATTTCATCAACATGTCTATTTTGCCCAAGCATAAAATCTCATACACATTAGGGATCCCCTTAGCCACAGTTTCCTCCCTAATAAACTACCGAGTTTACCTTCTATGAAGTCAGTACCTCACAAAATATTTCTCATGGAACACTGGTTATCAAAAAGACTTAGGAGGAGTGAGTTCTAGCCTCAAGATATGAGAGCATTTTTGTTTGAAACAGTAACAGAATTTTAGCTGCAAGATTTCTCAGAGTTATTTGATATGAAAACATACATTGTATATATGATGGAAGGTAAATATATATAGAATATGTCAATTTATTTGGCTTGAGAATATTTTTTAAAATATCATAGTAGGTTGGTTAAACCTTCCCATAATTATAGAACATTAAATATCATGAATTCCTTAAACTTATTATATGTTATAGAAGCACTTATTTTCATTTAATAGCTATAAAACTATTTTCATAGAACTATTACAGCATTTTCAGATTCTGTGCACAAACCTCTAAACGATCTCTACACGTTGCCGTGGTTTTGCTGACTTATCCTATTCCCTTCTCCATGTTTGTCTCTCTCCTAAAGTGTCACATTTTATTTAGCCTTTCCTCTTATTTAATCCCTTTATTCTCTTGATTACTTTCCTCTCTCTAAAACAGCACTATCCAATAGAAATATAATGTAAGACACATATGTATTTAAAATTTGAAATTTTCTGGTAGCAATATTTAAAAGATAAGATTAAGTGTAATAATATATTTTATTTAACCCAATATCTCAAAAGATCATTTCAACAGAGAAACAATTGAAAATAATGGTGATACATTTTCTATTCTTTTTTTGCACCTAGTCTTTGAAATCTGATGTTCATTTCACACATGTAGCCTGTATCAATTTGGACACACATTTCAAGTACCCATGTGATTATTGGCTACCATACCAGACAACATAGTTTTAAAATATAAACAGTAGTCCCCCCTTAGCCATAGTTTCACTTTCCACAGTATCAATTATGCACAGTCAACTGCAGTCCAAAAATAGGTGAGTACAATACAATAAAATATTTTGAGAGAGAGACCCCATGCACATAACTTTTACTAGAGCATATTGTTATCGTCATTCTATTTTATTATTGTTGTTAATATCTTACTATGCCTAATTTATAAATTAAACTTTATTATAGGTATCTATTTATAGGAAAAAACATAGTTCAATAACATGAGAGGTTTCAGGTACTCACTGGGGGTGCTGATATCCCTCGTGGATACGGGAGGACTAGTGTAAAACTCATCAACGTGTTTCTTAAAATGCACACAATAGACTGACTAGCATGTCAGGTTGGATTCTTCAAAGCTATATCCTGTTTCTTCCCAAGGTTTCTATACCACTTCAGTTTCATTTTCAACACTTTCCTGTGAGCAACCAGCATACACTGCACAAGCATAGTAACTTACATCATTGGTAATGTCTGCAACGATGATTAGTCTATCACATGAGAGTTTGAACAATAACCTTTCCATGTCTAAAATCCTAAATGTTTTAAGAATAACGTATGTAGAAATCTTAGAACTTTCATTTTTCCCCATTGTTGAGAAAGGCATTATCTTTTACTTGTCTACAGTGAACTAGACTATGTGTCTCATCCACCCCAATCTATTTATTACTAAAAAGCATCAGCCCCTTATATATCCCATGCATGTGCGTACAAATAGATATTCAGTTTCCTGCCCTAACACAGCCTCTCGACTCATTTGAGAGAGACAAACATAGAAATAACCCAGAGAAGTGGTTGCTGACATGAGAAAGAGATACAGCGTTACAAAGTAAAGTCAACATGGTCTTGGACAGTCAGGGAAGGCTTCAAAGAGAAAAAGCCTTAACAAAAGTGGGTCTCAAATGAAAAGCCTGAGTTCACCAGGTTTAAGAGGACAATGGCAGAGAAGAATAACACATTCCATGGAGGGAGAACAGCAGTTTCTAAGTATGGAAGTGCACAAATACAGATGCATGGAGGACTGGGATGATGAGGCAAGTTAGACCATGGTCAGCTTACATAGGATCTTGCATACCGAGCTAAGCAATTCAGCTGAACTATTTCAAGAAGAAACATTACAGATCAGAGCCTTCAAAATTTGCATCTTTTCTTCCCAAATTACTGCTGTATTTGGGAATATCCATACGAGTAGACTTGAACTGAACTGCTGTAACGTGATTAGTGTTTTTCATCAACCCTCATGATACTGGTTTCATGATGACCTGAATAAAGCATCTTTAACTGCAGCGAGTAATTCTGTAATGCAATACATTATTAGTCTTCTTATAGTTCTTCCTCTTACAATGCAGGAGGGTGATGCGTCCGGATCCCTCGATTCATATCTTGTATTCACAGACAGATACACTCAAGGGAGCACAGGAAGATTGAATTGACTATTCAAAGAGAGTTTTCTTACCTTTAATTTAAATGATGTTTAGTTTAAATGATGTTACTATGGTATATGCATATGTATTTTGACCCTGTAATCTGTCCTGAACTCACTGGAGAATTGATGTTGAGAGGCCTCGGAAAACAGTACCCCAAAATGAAGGCCTCAGAAGCAAAAGTTTTTCTCTGAGCTACTCCTCTCCTCCTGTCTCCCAGTTCCATTCTTCCCTGAGGCTAGTCATAGAGACTAGAATCCCTCTTCCCTAAGGCAGGTCATAAAAGACAGTGAAATGGTGAGACTTGGGACTCTAGTTCATGAATTTTGGTCAAAATAATTATATCTCTTATAAAAGAAGAGAGATAGAGGAAAAAATGTTGGGATGACAAAAAAATTAAGTGCTTTCATAGTCTACCACAATATCCCTGTAACTCATCAACCCTTGTAAATTATGACATTGTGTTCTGGTTTATAGATGTCACTTTTTAAAAATGATGCAAAAAGGTCATTAGACATCATTAACATTCAATAAAGGAACTGGAAGATTTTACAGTCAGGTTTGAAAAAGTATTAGATATTTCATACCTCAACCAAATCTGAATAATGTATATAACCCCTGCCTCAGTAATATCATGTTTTGACACGAACATCAAATAAGATGGGGCATGTGGATGCAGACAGTAAACTCTGAAACAATGGTACCCATTACGGTTGTCATGACTGCTATTATTTATATTAGTATTAAACAGACATTAAAGAAGCAAAGTAAGAATGGTCAAAGAAATGCCCATCATTTTTTGATTTCTATCAAAGATTTCCTCCCGATTCTTGATAAAAAAAATAATTATTATTATCCGTTTAATTCCTTTTTAAATAAGTTCTTCCCGGTACCAAAATAAATTTTTCATGGTCTTTCACCCAATGCCAAACACCAGATATGCAGATGCGGACAGGCTTTTTCCCCCCGTATTTCTCAACATTTAGGAATTGTGTTTGAAGTTAAATAAATGATCCTGTGAGATGATTTATCCAATGGGGCAGAAAACCAGAGGATAAGTGAGATCCTGCGAAAAGGAAGAGGGGGAAATAATCGGCCCACCCACCGCAAATGCAGCACTCGGGGGAGAAATGAAGCCTGGACCACTATTACCCTGTCTGACATACAGTTTTAATTTTAGAAAATAATTCAAGCGAACAAATCTGGATTGCTTAGAAAAGCATGACATGTGCCAAAGCAGAGAACAAGGGAAGAGAGGCGCACGATGTAATTGGGAGACAGACAACAGAGAGAATGTGTTTGGTCACAAGGCAACATGTTTTAGGTGACCTCCTGGAAAGACAAGCTGACAGCAATGACCTGGAGCAGGGAGTTCTGAGTGTGGGCATCTGGATAGCTTTGCAGAAGGGGCAAAATTAAGCTGCATGTTGAAAGGTAAGTACAACTTTGGCAGGTAAGAACTGGAAGAAAGGAGTATCCCTTGCAAAGAAGACTGAATGAAAAAAGGCAGAGAGGGAAGATCAAATAATAAGTGAAATGGATAATAAGAAGCAGGAATAGAAGGAACACGAGAGGACATGACTGTTAGAAAAACTGAGAACTAGTCATGATAACATTCTTGCTGTCAGTATCGAAACTATCTACCCAATGTCTGACATACTAAGCAACAAAATGTAGGCAATGGAAATGGAATTAATTTACTACAATAATTATGATATTTACAACTTTTCTAATTAGTACTACACTGGCCTCTAAAAATAAGTACACCTAGCTGCTCTATTTATATATTCATATAATTTCAATATGTAACACACAAAGAATGGCCATTATTTTAATTGTTTATTTTTAAATATTTCCCTTAAAATTTGGTTATACTGATTTGCATTCTTTTGAAGGGGAATATCACATTTCTATATTGCCTTTGTCAACGCCATGCGGAAAACCACCCTTTGCCATAAAAAGATATTTTTACTAATGGCATATAATCAAGCACGCACTTCATTATTCATTAAAACTAACTGCAAATATTCAACAGCTATGTAGCAATTGCAAACAAAACAATGAAACTGATTTCAAACTGTAATGCCTGTGATTTGTCTCATAAAACACAAGGAAAAAAAAACTCCCTGAGGAAAAAAAAATATTCAAGGAACATTTTATTCCCACTTGATTTACAAATGTTTAAATATAGTTTTTAATATCTCCTACTCATAATATCTAAATTTTTTAAACGATGTTAGTGTCTTAATAAGCTTTGCTGCTTGACATTACCATTTTCATAGATGTTATATATTTATTCTAAATATTGCAATAACTAAGCTTTCACATATAGGTTTAACCATATAAAATTGATACCACCTGACCATTTTTCACCTAAAAAAACTTTTTTTTTTACATTTACCCTAATATACGAAAATCATAAAGTCATCAAACTTCAGAGCTAGGAAAAAAATCTGAGAAATCTGAGATTCTTTGGCCTGGTTCATAAAAATTCCCTCTAGTATGCAGCAATAATTCTTTATTACCTGCCCTTAGTAGGTTTGAGAAAAGGAGTTTAAAACAATACAGGAATGGAACAAAAACCAGCATTCAATGCAGAATAAGCCCAAGACGCTAATTAAATGGACCTTTCGCTCTATTCTCCCACTTCAGATAGGATTTTTTTTTAAATAAAAGAAAGAAAAGGAAAAGGAAAAAAAAAAAGAAATACACATCTCAAACAAATACCTAACCCCACAATATAAAAGGCAACTGAAAATAAAGATTAAGGCAGCAAGTTTTACTATCTAGACTAAAAATATAATGCATTTATTTCTGTAATTTCAAACAAAAGGAACTAAGATTAGCATTCTTAGATAACACTTTTACATGCAAGTATGCTGGAAGAATCAAGTGAATTATTCACATCTAGAAAGAGATACCACTAAGAAAATAGATATTTTAATGCTTTCTTCAGCCTGCACCCTATCCAGGAAGAGAGAAATCAGATGAAAGATAACCTTGACCTAACAAGGTTATCAGGGATTCTTTCAAAATGAGTGATTTTCAAAACACATCACTCCTGAGTCTCTATGTCAGACAGGGTAAAAGGGTACAGAGAGGATAGATCCATTCCCACCCCATGAAATTCAGCAAAAAAAATAAGAACATTGGTGCCTAGACAAAGAATCAATTGTACCCCTCTTTTGTCTTATCCCAATAAATGGATTTACTTTTCTCCCTTGTTTCCTGTAACTTCTTAATTAATAGCAGTCTTACCAATACAAAATTATTAACCTCTAACTCCAGTTTTTTGAAGAAATAAAAGAAGGAACCTAAGAAACCACATGATCTATAAGCTATTAATAAAATAAAATCTTAAGCTCCCTCCCAGCTGACTTAATGGACCTCCCCTTGGCCAATGAGACCCTAAAAATGCCCTAAAACTGAGTTACTGGCCATGAGAAGAGAGGTCAGACAAGCTTCATCATTCCCGCACCCCCTTTCTTGTAGACATCCCTTCTAACTCATTCACTGGCCTAAGGCTATGCAAGACAAACTTGCACAGCAGGTTTGCAGGTTACTCAATCTACATAACAAATCACTTGAGGCTGGTTAGAGGTCCAGTGGCTTGCCTCTGAATAACACACTTCCTTATCTTAACTTAAAACATTCCAAGCCTTTAAACAAAGCTTCACTTCTTTAACCAATTACAAATCAAAGAGTCTTTAAACCCACCTGTAAGCCCCCACTTTGAGATGTCCTACCTTTTCAGGCCAAACCAATGTATGCCTTCCATGCATTGATTTATGACTTTACCTCTAATTCCTGTCTCCCTGAAATGTACAAAACCAAACTAACCCAACCACCAGAGTTCACTTGCTCAAGGCTTCTTGGGTGTGGCTCCAGGCCACAGTCCTCAAATTTGGCTCAAAATAAGCCTCTTTAAATAATATACTGAACTCAGAAAAATCATCAAGAAAAAAATCAAATAACCCTATCAAAAAGTGGGCAAAGGACTCAAACAGAAACTTTTCAAAAGAATATAGACTAACGGCCAACAAACACATGAAAAAATGCTCAACATCTCTAATCATCAGGGAAATGCAAATCAATACCACAATGAGATATCACTTAACTCCAGTAAGAAAGGCCTTTGGCAAAAAGTCCCAAAACAATAAATGTTGGCATGGATGCAGAGAGATAGGAACACTCATACACTGCTGGTGGGACTGCAAACCAGTATAGCCTCTGTGGAAAGCAATATGGAGATACCTCAAAGAGCTACAAGTAGAACTACCATGTGATCCAGCAATCCCATTACTGGGCATCTACCCAAAAGAACAAAAGACATTCAATAAAAAAGCCATCTGCACTCGAATGTTTATACCAGCACAACTCATAATTGGAAAGATGTGGAAACAACTCAAATGCTCATCAATGCATGAGCAGATCAATAAAATGTGGTACATGTATACCATGGAGTACTACTCAGCCACAAAAAACCATGGTGAGCTAGCACCCCCTGTATTATCCTGGATAGAGCTGGAACCCATTCTACTAAGCGAAGTATCACAAGAATGGAAAAACAAGCACCACATGTACTCACCAACAAATTGCTATTAACTGATCAACACTTAAGTGCGCATATAGTAGTAACATTCATTGGGTGTCCGGCACCTGGGAGTACGGAGGAAGAAATGGGTATATGCACACCTAATGAGCGTGGTGTGCACCTTCTGGGGGATGGACACACTTGAAGCTCTGACTCAGGTGGGACAAAGGCAATATACATAAACTAAACATTTATACCCCTGTAATATGCTGAAATTTAAAAAAAAAAATTTTTTTAATTATTTTACAGTTTGGCTTCCTTTCCCTTGACAGATCCAGCCCAATAACTACAGAAATAAGGAATTAAGCCTAGGGAAATTAAATTGTCCACAATCCTCTAGCTAGTGAGAGGAAGATCATATCCCACAAAACTTGATCTAAAATGCTGGCCCACTACTATGAGGGCCTAACATCACAGGATATCACTCCTTTTCTTGTAATTTGTTCATTTTTTCTATGGAATTGGGGGTGTATGAGTATCTGTGTATGTACCTGTGTGTATCTTAGACAGGCATTAATATAGTTAGGACTCAGTTTTATACTGATTAATTAATCATTCCTAAATGGTCAGTAATCCTTTTTAAGTCCAAGGATCTTTTTGATAAATTAAACTCTGTAATGCCATAGGATTATCTACAATTGGGTAACCAAATACAAATCACATTATTAACACAGATTTACTAAACTACAAATTGCTAAAAGAATCAAACAAACTGGTAATTCTCCAGTATATGATATGTGATATATGATACATGCAGTAAACCAGAGGGAGAAAAGACAGAGAAATCTGTACAAAAATAGAAAGATATTAGTTTGAACAATTTAAAAAATGAGAATTCATTAAATAAAAATAGAGCCAACTGACCTTTAAAAATGACAACATAAAAAATAATTTTTACAGGGGTATGTTAGGTTCCAAAATGTACATTTTGGCAATATTAGGATTTAATATAGCAAAAGATATATTTATTAAAATATATTAATATATTTTATTTAAAAATATCAAATATTTATAGCTAAACAGTTGAAAAGAACTATTAAATGCACTGCATATTATATTTAGGAATTCAGATAATACATTTAATATACTTAGTGTTCCCATTTTGAAAAATGTACAACTTTAAAATACATTGGCAAATGAAATTTAATAGTAAAATTTTATTTGCAAATGAATTTTGTGAAACACACATTACATTAAAAATCACCTATTAGCTTATATTTTAACATAAAATCTATTGCTATTGTACTGTTTATACATTATTTATATAATGCAATATTATAGCTATAGATTAATTCCCTAAGTCATAAGGAAAAGTAGCCCAGTCAATATCAGTAGTCAAAACTTTCATACAATTCCCAAAATATAACATATATTTATATATTATATTATAAATACATTAATTTATTTTAAAAAATTGTACCTCCCCCCAAATAAGTTATTCATCTCAAGTACAATTAAATATTTAGCCTACAAATTAAAAAATGGATATTAGAATAAGGAATAAACCCAGACTTTTTCTCTTTAAAGTAGTCAATTGCATTCCAGTGGTATCACTAGTTTTAGAAAAAAGTCACAAGGGCAAGTCAAGAAAAAGTTTTTACACTGAATTATGGAGACCTGATTTTACTATATTTTTGAAAATATGTGTAATAAGTTACCCTGAGTAGCAAGAAAATTGTCACAGTAAATCTATTTTTAAAAAGGCCTACGGGCTGATTTATATCTAAATATCTGAAGTAAGAAAGAGATACTATAATAATACTGCAATATGCTCAAACAAGCAAAATTAATTATTTAATCTTTATATGAAAGTCAAAACTCTGTCTCCTTTGAAATTAAGAAACAAATTTCATAAGATCATAAAGAGCAACAATATTCATTCCTTTTACACTACATGAGAAAACTCCCTTGTTATCATTTCTTTAAACCAACGCCAAATTTTTAGTCCAGAGCTAAAATATATTTAAAAACATGAAATCTAACTTTTAAGAAGGTTAGATTAAAAGGGTTAGATAAATTGTGCAATTATAAAATTTTAGATGGTATGAGAGCAATCCAAGATTTAGAAATCCCTCTCTTTTTTTTATCCTCAAAAATTTTACACTAAAACATTATTTTTTTTCTTCTTAAGACCTGGTTTCACTGTGTTGCCCAGGCTGGAGTGCCGTGGCTACAACAGGCACAGTCATAACTCACTGCACCCTCAAATTTCTGACTTCCAGTGATCCTCCTGCCTCAACCTCCAGAGCTGCTGAGACTAGAAGCACATACCACCACACCTGGCTTACACTAAACCTGGCTAAATTTAAAGTCCCGGTGATATCAATGATGGTTTAGACTTAACTTTTTTTTTTCCCATATTTCTGTGACTGCTACATTGTGTCTTGAGACTGTTTTCTGAGCTCCACATGCATACAACCAATTGACTTCCTGACATCTCCGTTTGGAGACTTGAAGAGAAGTCAGACTCAACGTGTCTGAATACAAACACATGACTTCCTGTACCAACCCTTTCTCCACAACAATCCACTTCCAGTGCTGGCAGTGTATGGCACCCCCATAATTTATGCAACTTCACAAGACAGGAGTCACACAAAGCATCCTCTCTCTCACACCTTCTAAGCAGCCAACCCACCACTAAGTCCAGACCATTTATCCACATCTCTTTATCTCCACCACTGCCTCCCCGCAACCCACCATTATCTCTGACCTGTAATGCCAGAGAGAACATTCTCCCTGCACTCGCTCCTGACCCCAGCCTCTCTCTGAGTGGTCACTGAAAGCTTTGGTGTTGAGTGGACGTGTGTAATAGTAAATAAATGAATTAATATGAAATCATAGTAAATAAATGAATTAGCCCAAGACCATGCATAGTACTAGATGCTTCTGTTACTCCTAATTTATCAAAATTTAAAATCTAGTGAGATCATTTTATCGAAATCTAGTTCTCTAGTTGGCATAGTAACCATTAATCTAAATACATAATCATGTGTTCATTATATAGGATAGCAAAGCTCCTCTTAATGACACTAATGGACTATGCAATTTGTATTGGAGAGAAATATTATTTTAAGCAGATAGAAAGGTTAAAAGATTTATAAAAGGAATTACAGGAATTATTGAAAAAAGGGATAAATATCAAAAAAATAACGTGTTAATGTCTTCAAAATTTTGACAGATTTATTTTAAATATTTACTGTAGTATGTTGAAAAACAGGCTCAGATAGTCCCTTCCTGGACAAATATTTGAGGTTCTGTTTGTACCTGCATCAGGTTAACTTCCATAATAATAAACTGCTCTGATCTGTTTTCAGGTTATCCTGGTATACATAATCCTTCACACTTACATAAATGTACAAATTGATAATGTCGGACGTCACTAAATCTCAAACTATTCACAATAATCATTCATTCCAAACTCTATTCAAAAGGCAAACAGAAGAGGCAAAAATAAGCTCTCTTTGTTTCTGAAATATTTAGACTTATGGGTCTTCTCTGCTACTTTGTTCTTTTGTGAGCTCTGAGTGATCTTGTCCACAACACAGATAAGCCAAGATAAATGAGGACTCGATTTTTCCAAATAGCTATGGCCTTTTTCCAAGAAAATAAACTCAGGGCAATACTGTTCAAAGCAAGTGAACAGATATTGTCAAAGCTTTAAGCAACAATAAAGGCAAGTATCTGATCTCCATTTAGCATAGACTGAATCTTTTGTGAGTGAGCGAACACCAAAAATACAATCACATGCTTCTCTGGCAGAGAGATGGGTGCTACTTACTAAGCAAGAGAAAAGAAGGAGAGAAAAAACACAAGAGCAATATGCTCTTTGTTAGGAGCACACCGATAAAATGATCAAGCTTCTTTTGAGTGATTAAGTTTAAAATAAAATTTCTTTATAACAAAGGCAACCAACAATGTATATGTCTCATGCTAAAGAAAACAGTTTTACGTTTTCCTAACTCTAGTATTGTACCCAATCATGTCACTTCCATAAAGGGACATTTAATGAATTTTCTTATTAGAATCATCAGCATAGATTCATATCAAAGATTTCTTGGTTCAGTGTCTGGAATAAAGGCAAACCAGATAAGTATCTCTGTATACAAGATAAGCAGAAACTAACTCCACAAGCTGATGAAGTTTTTTGTAAGTCTTAGCCAGACTTACAAAACTTAAATGCATATCCATTACAGGTTTTCTTGCCAAAGGGTAGGCTGCCATTTCAGAAACTACCTGACAAACTATCAGCTGAAAACAAGGAAAATCTATTAGATATCTAACAGAACAAGGAATTATGTGGAGTAGCTGGAATGATATAAAGACCTTACCAATACTGATTGTACAGGGTAGATTTTCCAGGTGATTTTTTTTTTGTTTGCTTTTCTTCTACCTTTTGCTGTGTGTTTCACTTCTTATTCTAACAAGGCTAATGGATAATTCTGAGAAAGGAGAACTCACTAGACTCGAATTAGAAAGTCCGGACTTTTCCACTGACTTTCTTGAAAAAGTCTTTTCTATAATGAACTTCTTCATCTACAAAATTAGAGGGATAAGCTAGATAACCTTCATGTCCTGGCAACAGATAAGAACTATTGTTTCTAGAATAATTCTATCATCCCAGAACTCTATCATACTGTTGCTTTGTTAAAAGGCTTGGAGGGGGGGGCACTGAAAAAAGCACTTAGAAAATGGTCTGAAGATTCTCAAGCCATCTATGCTTGTCCAGATTCACTGGAGATAATCCTTAAGTAAATGGTATTATTTCTAAATTAAGTACTACTTAGTGATTTGTATTGGCCTAGTTCAGAATAGCTGTCTATATGCTAATCAATGCATATAGCCTTGAGGGAGAATGCAGAATATATCACAAGTCTGCAAAAAAAAAAAAAAAAAAGTGGCAAAGGCTTCTTAATCGACCACTTAAGAGGTTATGCAGAGGCCACAAGGTGGCATTCTAGTAGAGAATGCCATCTACTGACAATAAAACATTCAATATTCATATGATTTTATTGAGCGAAGAGTCAACTGCACATTTCAGACCTGGAACAGTTAAGAATCTGGTATGTAAAAATAAAAGCCCGTCAATTCTTAGCATCTCTTTGGGGTTTCTGTGAGTGTATGTTTAATAACTGTCATGTCTCGAGACAGTTCCGTCTGACCCCCATTTAGTTTAAAAATACAATCATAGCAGCCAGAGCTGCTGGCCATGCTTGGATGGTTTGAATGCTACTAACAGGTTCCCCACTAACCAACTTCTTAACACGCAAACAGATTTCAACCAAAAGTGCTCAAACCATTTCAGAAGGAATAGATGCTTTTCATAAAAGTAGAACCTGTCTTCTAGCGTCAAAAGAGCCTATATCTTTTCTTGTAATTCAACTGTTCTTATGATTTTTAACCTACGAAGTCATCGTATTTATAACTTGCTAATCTCCTCATCAGGACGTTACTGTTATTGAGATCTGGAAGGTAATAACAAAGAGCTAAGGCAAGGATTCTATCCTAATGATAACAAAAAATGCAAATGAAAACAAAAATATTTTCACACAATGTTTTCTGCCCATGGAATTGTCAAAGATCAAAAGTTTTACACTGTTGATAAATGCCTGGGGTAACTGACAGTCACATACATTTTTCCTGAGTGGATTCATTAGCACAAACTCTGTGGAGAGTTATTCAGCAATTTCTATAAAAAGTAAAAAGCACATTTTCTTTACCTTGAAAATATCTCTGCTAGGAACATAGTCTTTAAATATTAGCAGTTGTTCATATCATTGTTTTGATTATTATTAGATGACATAATCAAGTAGGAAATACTACAAAATTTCAGACGAGTCTCAGAGGACAGTCATATTCATGAACGTTTAAAAAAAGTACCTGTGTGCACTATATCTATATCTAAAATATGATACTTAAAAATGCTCTCTGGTAAGCCTTGTCAGTTAGGGAAACTTCTATATGGAAATATGTAATTTATGTATAACTCTATATGTTAATTTCTTAGGAATGTTTTGTATTGCATTAATGAATACCTAAAAGGCTAAGGAAAAATACCAAAATCTTTGTAATCTGGATCACAATTATCATAATTTTATCAGGACAGAATCGATTGAGTTGAAGTGTAGTTTAAATTCCTCTGGCTTTGCCTTTTCTTTCTATATATAGTTAAATTACATTTTAAGCATTATCAGCCATTCATTTTAACTAAATAACAAAAAGAGGGGGGAAAAAACTGAAGAAAAAGCACATTCGTTTGATTTTAAACCAAAATAACCAATTTGCTTCTCATGAGCCTTGGATGTTGCTGAGGTACATTTGTTAAATTATAGCAGCAATTTTTCCTCAGGAATCTTCTAATTTTGTTCCAATCACTGCAGTCATGTTTATGTATTTCCTTGCACAGACACACTGCTTCCTCAGAGAACTCTTGAAAATAGAAACTCTTTATCAGATGATTGAATATCAAACAGTGAAATGACTACCCAGTTAGGTTAAAAATACAAAAAGGCATTTACATTTAAACACAAAGGAGATCATCTGAATGACAAAATACGGAGGCGTTAAGGGGATGGGTTAGAAAAACTTTCTCTCCTACTTTTCTGAGCCTCTCTGCACCGAAACACTAAAGCTGGATTGCACTACTGTGCTGGTCGGAGCCCTGCTATTCTAAATAGTAACCACGAGCCACAGGTGACTACTGAATATTTGTCATGCGGCTAATATAAAAACTTAGCGTAAAATATCTCATTTATAATTGTTTTAAAATTGGTACAGTTGAAATGATAATATTTTGGACACATTGTGTTAAATAAAATGAATTACTACAGTGAATTTCACCTGCTTCATTTTACTTTTTACCATGATAACTAAACAAGTTGAAATTACCTTTTTGGCTCACATCACATTTCTACTGGACGGTGCGAAACTAGAGCATCATTATGCATGATATATGTATGTGATATGTGTTCCTTTGTGTGTACCTGTGTGTGTTTTAACGGTTCAGGTGACTAAATTAGTCTCCACAGGGAAGAACCCACACATCTATACAATCCTATATTCACTTAGCCTGGGGAGGATGGCTCATTGCCATTATGGTGGTCCAGATACTGCCTTCTCAAACCTAGGCACTTCTCAGCATGCTGTTAAAGTCAGAAGGCTTGAGTTTCCAGCTAGGATACTTGGAAAAATCACTTACATCTTTTCTTTGCTGTCCCCTTTCTTAGGTATAAAATGCCTATTGTCCGTCTGACCAACAGTATTGCTGTGAAAATCACTTAAAGTATATGAGGGTTGTCCAGAAAGTATCCAGCCTTGTAACCCTTCTCATTATATTAAAGATGGCTGTATACTTTCGGGACAGGCCTTTATATGAGCGCTCTTCAAGTTGTATTCACTATGGCACTTGAGGCAGCACCAATATTTAGTTTTATCTCAACAAATGGCATTTGGAAAAACGGATCCTTTGTAATCCATCTAAATTGGAGCAAAAATATCACACCTGTGCTGCTAGTCACACTGCTGTGTAGGACAGGTGGCAGCTGATTTGTTCAATCATAAGTAATAACTGGGATTGTTCGAAAATGGTACTTTTTCAAAATGAGTAGAGTCTGCATCTCTGAAAAGCTTAATAATGATGACCACAGTAGCAGAATTAGGAGTAGGGAAACTCTAGTTTGAGAACAGATGGAAATTCCATTATAATGATGTTTTCCTAACAACAGCTAACAGCCTCTCATGCACTCATGCATTCAAACATTTGGAATATGCTATACAACACAGCATAGTAGAAAAGGTCTCAAGCTTTGGGGTTAGAGATATTTGAATGTTAATTTCAAATACTTTGATTGTTTTATATAGCCCTGTAAAGTTGGAATAAATTATTAATAATTATTCAGCAGGGTTCTTTGACAGATAAGCTATTGACTGTAAAAATTAGCACAATCCCTGGCACATAGTGCTCAATAAATGTTAGCTAAAACAATAATATTTACCATTATTTAGTTATTGTATAGACATGAAGATATAAGACACAAGCTCTGCCCTCAAAGCACTAGATAATCATCATTCAGCTATGTCTAAAGAAGTCTAAAAGATTAGATTTTTCAAATAGCCAGGTAACTATATGAATAGTAGGGCCGTTATCCTGATATTTAACACTGTGTAATTATAGCCATCATCCTCAGAAGGGTCTATTTAAGAAGCCTAATGATGTCTACAAACTGAAATACAGTTTACCTGACAGGTATCGTTTAATTAATATTTTTTTTTTTTTTTTTTTTGTATCATGCAGGACTTTAATTCTTTTTTCTTTCTTTTTTTTTTTTATTGGGGGAAAACTACAAAGCATTTACAGTATAATGTTTACAGTCACAATTTGTAGTGAACTGATTTCCCAAAATATATTACCACTCAAGTTGACTTATCTTGTTACATTCAAAAATCTACGAATTAATCTTTTAATACTAGATTTCAGGAAGCTCTTGAAGAAATTGTGGTTCCTTCTTCCAGAAGGTTTAAAGTTAGGTTAAATGCCCTGTTAATTGAACCTCTTCTTAAACCATTTTTGAATAACACCCAAAATCCATTATCACCATATCCTAATGTAATAATCATTTACGGTGGTCCTATAGTTCAGAAAGGGTCATTAAGAGAAAAATGATAAAATATATCAATAACTTTTCAACTTCTTTCATAAACCTGGTTCAATAAACTCTTACTTTGAACAACCATCATCTTTGCTAATTTATTTTTTTTTTCAGCAGTAAATCAGTATGCATCAAAGAGTTCCAGAGAAAGTCCCTACAGGCCAACCCTGTAAGACTCCTGTATTAGAGTCCTTAACATAAACTTGCACCAAGTTGTAATCATTCATATACATAGCAGAGGCAAACAGGATCCATATGGACACAGAAAAATGATTCCAATATCTACCATCAAAATGGAGCACTGACTTCCCCTTAATAAGTAGCTATAAATAATTTGGGATGTCTAAAGCTCAAGCTCCATATTCCGGAATGATCACTTACACAACAATCAACCTAATCCTATTTAATAATTATTGAGTGACAGAAGACAGTCCCATTTTCAAAAGACTTCCAATGTTGTTTTTAAATCCATCTAAATTCTAAGAAATCATTCATTTATTAATATATTACAAGTTGCTTTAAAGATTATATCTAAAGCCCAGTCTAAGAGCCTATTTGTTGATCTATAAAACAAAGATAATTACATATCTATATTGCAGTCATTTGAAAGATTAAAAACAATGTCTATTGCTGTGGCTCAGAAAACAGTCCCCCAAAATGAACACCTCAAAAGCAAAAGTTTTTCTCTAAACTTTTCCTTTCCTCCTGTCTCCTAGTCCCATTCATCGCTGCTGCTAGCCATAGAAACTAGAACCCCTCTGTCCCAAGGCACATCATAAAAGTCAGAGCTTGTTTTCCCTGAAAGGCAGCCATAAAACCTATAATTATTCTGTGCAAAAACTGTCCAAAAAGAAATTATCTGACCTACCTTGTTTGACCAAAGGTCATAAAGACCCTCATTCCTGTGAGGGTCCTGTCCCATACCCCAAAGAAAGGAATGCATGCTCAGAGAGCCCAAGAAGACTAGATAGACAAGCTTTTCTGGGTTTCCCCACTCAGTCTGTTAGCATCCTATCAAACCCTTTTTGTCCAGTTATATTTCTACATGGTTGTTCATACTTTGTTGAACCTAAGAATAAAAATGGGCAATTTCTCCCTGTATCTTTGGTTCATTCTGAAGACACCCACATATACACATTAAATAAATTCGTATGCCTTTCTCCTATTAATCAATCTGCCTCATGAGAGTGATTTTCAGCAAAACTTTAGGGGGCCAAAGGGCCTTTGCCCCTACAGTATAAAGCAGTTATCACCGTCATATTATTACTATTGATAACATAGTATCATTTGTTCGCTAGGGCAAAGGTCTGCAAACTTGTTTGTAAAGGGCCAGAAGATAAATATTTTCAGCATTTCAAGCCATACAGCTTCTGTCAGAATTACTCAACTCTGCCACTGTAGGGCAAAGGCAGCTATTAACAATACATAAACAAATAAGTGAGACTATGTCCCAATAAAACTTTACTACGGTCACTCACTGAAATTTCAATGGTATATAATTTTAATGTGTCATAAAATAGTATTCTTTTGATATTTCCCACCATCTAAAAATACAAAAAAAAATTCTTAGGTTCGGGGAAACACAAAAAGAAGTGGAGAACCAAATTTGGCCAATGGGCCACAGACTGCCAATTCCTTGGCTAGAGGTGCCTGATGTAAACTTATATAAATTTATTACATAATTATTGGCCCAATTTGTTTTTGAAAAAAAAAACACTTATAACAAATTGAAAATGCCTTTTTCTAAACACAAAACTATGTTATGCTCATTTGCTTAACTTTAAATTCCGTTGGTAATTCTTAGAAAAAAAGAAACATTTTGTTTTCACTACTTAAATGCCCTTCATTTGTAGATCTTTTTAGTAGTATTCTAACTCTCATATCAAAAGTCCAGCTATTGTACTTCAAAGCAGTACAAACAAATTTACTTAGAGTACTTGTTAAACATATTGCTTATTTTCCTTACTAAATTAACTGTGGTTTGTGAATCAAACAAATGAATCCAGTGATATATAGGATGTAGAAACAATTTTCAATAAATAGGTCTTCATTTACTATTTAATCTCCTTTCTGTCACTGACTTAAAAACATCTGCCAGGAAGAAGTGCAAACACCATATTTCTCCAGTTACATAACGTTAATTATAATGAAATTACACCACAAATAAAATCTTAATCATGTTGGCCACTCTTCTCTGTGTTCTTATTACTTACAGACTCACAATCCATTAAATCTGTGCTTCAGTATTAAAATGGGTGGAACTGCAGGGAGAGAGAAGATGAATCTGATTTGGTCAAAAGGTCAAGGCATAATAATTTACTTGAATAAGTAAAGTGGGGCATAATCTTTTCATCCTTTTATACCTTATGCTTTTAATGCTGGATTATGTGCAAAATGAACAAGGACAGTGAATATTAGGTCAGCTATGATGAGACCATACAGCTGGCTGACAAAGGCATCTAAGGATGGGCTGTTGAGATTTCTATTAATTACTCTCATGCCATCAACTTAAAAAGTTTGGAGCTATTTGCCTAGCATTCCTAATCTATCAATATATTATCATCTACCAATTTATCTTCTTGAATGTATTTACAATGAAAACTGAAAATACAGGAATGTACAGGTAAGTACCAGAAGCTTATGAATCCACAAAATAGGTCTCTCTTTTATTTTTTCTGATATGATATCCCATTGGATTGCGCTACTTTCATTTAGCAGAAAGTTTTCGAGGTTCATTCACGTCATAGGATATTAGTATTCCTTTTCATTGCTGGATAACATTCTGTTGTATGAAAATAAGCACATTTTGTGTATTGATTTACCACCTGATGGACATTTGTGTTGATTCTACTTTTTGGTAATTATAAATCATTCTGCTATAAACACTCATACACAGATTTTGCTGTCAATGTACATTTTTGTTTCTCTTGAGTATATATCTAGGAGTGGAATTATTGGGTGAAATGGTAACTCTATTTTTAACATTTTGAGGAATTGCTAAGATGTTTAGCAAATTGGCTACATCATTTTATAATCCCACCAGCAATATATGAGGGTTCCATTTCTCCCTGTCCTCATCGATACTTATCATTCTCTTTTTTATTTTAGCCATCCTAGTTGATAGGACAGGTAACTGATTCGGTTTTGATTTGCATTTTCCTGATGGCTAATCATTTTGAGCATCATTTCATGTGCATATTGGCTATTTGTATATCTTCTTTGGAGATATGTCCATTCAAATCCTTTGCCCATTTTTAACTGGGTTATTTTTCTTGTTATTGTTGAATTTGTAAGAGTTCCTTATTTGGTCTAAATTTAAGTCCCTTATGATATTTACAAATATTTTTTCCAACTCCTTGAGTTGTCTTTTCACTTCTTTGATGCCTTGGAAGCAAAAAAGTTTTTTTAATTTTGATAAAGTACAACCTATCTTTTCCTTTTGTCACTTATCCTTTTTTGTCTTATCTAAGCAACTACTGGCTAACCCAACGTCATGAAAATTTGCTCCTATGTTTTCTTCTCAGAGTTTTAGCTCTCATACTTAGGTGGTCTAAAATTAATTTTGAGTTAATATTTGTATATGATGTGAGGTAGGGGTCTGAGACATTGTGAGCTATATAACAGATAAAGGAAGAAATGTTTAATATGAACAGAAAACAAAACCAAAAATCTGAAAAGTAGGAATTTTCAGGCTTTCTTATTAAAAAAAAATATATTTGTTTCCTTACACCTTAAATTTCTACCTCCACAAACATACACAAAATGCCCACAAATCTGGTGTCAATGATTTCACTATTTTTGCATTAAGATGTTTCGGTACAACCAATTGTATTCTGTCATTTCCATGTAAGACACCTCTCCAAAATATCTCTATTCTGTATTTCATAAAAACTCTGCAGGCAATGTCTACTTAGAAACAAGGTAGAGAAACCCAAGCAGAGTTATTCAATGGTGCCTCCCCAAATTTTACTTTTTTGGCTTGAGCTGAAGTATTAATATGCATCAAGACTGTCCTTTTATCAAATGGATAGAAACATTAAGTTTTCTACTTTTGTGTTTTCTTTTTTTTTGGATAAACATATTATCAAAAAATATGAGTTCTAATTCTATTTTTTCTTGAGTCAATCCCCTTGCATATGTAAGAGATATCCTGAGTAAGAGGTTAAGAAAGGAGACAACAAGTCATTATTACTATTTTTAGCAAGTAGCATATATTGAGCTCTTTCTACATGTCCGAGTATTGTGTCATGCTCCCTGCAATTATTATCTATTTAATCACCACAACAATGAGGAGGTATCATCATCTTGTTTTTTTCAGATAATCAAGCTAAGGTTTAGACAGGTTAATTGGTTTGTTGACTAACACAGAGCTGGGAAGTAGAACTGAAAGTCCCCAGGGCCCACAGTTTCCATGGAAGAACACTGATGTTATTCATTTCCTTTCTTATGTCTCTTGATAATGTAGGCAGATGCAAATATTTGAAGGCCAGTAAATTCAAGGGAATCAATAACTTGGCTAAGAAACTTTCTCATTTAATCCACTCAATATTCCTGAATACACACTATGGATAAAGTAGATGCCCTGGGGATTGCCAAATAAGAAATACGTCTTTTAGTGGTTGTTATCATATTGGGAAAACAAAAACATCCTCACCTACATATAACGCAAGGCAGACGGTGGTAAGTTTTCACAGTAAGATGTGCGATTACCGGAGGAAGAGCGTAATTATTCCATATGGAAAGATCTGGGAAAACCAAGAAAGGTGTGATTTGAGCTCCACTTTAAAATTGGGGTCTGATTTAGGTGGCAATGAAGGAACATAACAAGAGAGGAATATAGGATACCAGATGGAGGAAACACTACGAGTGATGGCACAGAAGAAATGAGAATTTGCATTTGTCCAATAGCAAGTAGTGAAATACCGATCAACTCATTTAAACCTGTGTCCTCAACATGGAGAAAACAATATTTTCTTGGGTGATGCAGAAGAAGTGGAAAAAGAATCAGATGAAAAAATATATTTATCCTAGGAAAATAAGTAGGAGCACGGTATGAATTTGGCAATCAAATTCTGTTAAATTTAATTTTTCATTTCTGAAAGATGCTATCTTTTATGGAGGAACATTTGATGGCTTAAGATCCAGCTCAAAACAACCATAAAAAATAATGCTTAAATCAGACTGAAATGTGACTAATGATTATGGGTTCTAAGTAAACAAACAAAGCAGTTATAAATTACCTTACTGTAATTAAAACAAGAAAGAAAGCCATCATTCTATTATCTTTTATTGTTGACATGGGCCTAAATTAAAGACTCTTCCAAGAGAATGTGACTGAAAAATTAAGGAGAGATAACACCAAAGCTCTAGGAGAGGTTGTTTAATAGTCACTTCAGTGGACAAATGGGGACCTCTAAATAATAAACGGGAAAAGAATGCAATGTCCTGAAAGATCCAACACACTCAAGTAGTACACTTGCCTTTCTGTAACAGTCAAAGGCATACAAATAAACAAAGAAATTAAATAAAAGGAATAAAGTTCAACTCACTGAGAGAATATCTGACTGGTTCATGTATATTTCTAGAAATTTTCTGTATTACTGGGACACAAAAATCCAAAACTATCTTATATTTGCACATGTATTTTTTGGAGCCCTAAAAAAGTGTTAAAAGAGAGATGATTGTTCCAAATAAGGAACTTGTTAAAATATAAATCACCACCCCTCTACCTTCAGAGTTACTGTTAACGTCGAGCTAGATAACGATTAGCACTGAGCCAACTCACCATTTCTAAGCATCTATGGAAGATGAAATCCGCCTCATAGAAATATGCTGAGAATTAGCTCCCTAATATCTGCAAGCCCTTTGTCATCCTAGGAGAATGCTGAGCCCAAAGCTTCTCATTTGTTTAAACATTTCACATCTTCAATTCTAGCATTTTCCTTAACAGATGCTCCTCACATCTCACATGTCAAAGCACAGCTTCTTACTGTTTCTAAATATAGAAAAGAGGATGACACATTTTGGTTCTAACTGATAAGAAAAAGTGGAACTGCTATAGGACAGTTGGATAAACCACTCCTATCATGATGAGAAATGGAAGGATCCCATTGATGATAGGAGAATTTTGAGGAGGAGAATGGTAGGCTGGAATCAATCCTTCTTTGTTGCATGTAAACATTTACTCTGCCTTTATGGCAGAGAAAAGGACCCCTTTGGTTTAATACTATAAACGTGTATCAGAATAATATATGAACAATTGGAGTTGTGGGATTTTTATAGTTACATGCCACCACTATTTAAGCCACTGCACAAATCAGTCAATTTCTACACATTCAGGCTTGCTCATACGTCATAAAACTGGTTTGTTTTTTGTTTTTAGAGATGGGGTGTCACTATGTTGCCCAAGCCAGAGAGCAGTGGCTATTCACAGGCCCAATCACAGCATGCTACAGCCTCAAATCCCTGACCTCAAGTGATCCTTTCACCTCAGCCTTGCTAGTAGTTGGGACTACAGGTACCTGCCACTGTGCCTACTTAGACTTATACTTTAAAAGAAAGTTATGAAACAGTATACACATTTCCAATATCATAAAATATACCACATTATTTGATTCTAAAATATACCTTTTTTAACTTTTAATTTATCTGAAACCGGTTATACCTTAACATTGCATTGCACATTTTAATGGTGTACATATTCTTATCTTCTCTTGACTCCTCCATAAAAAGCCATGTTAAATTAGTGGTGTCTCTTCCTAAATTGAGCCACATACCAACCTATGTACATTCTTCACATGTAGTTCCTCATACCTATGTACATTCTTCACATGTAGTTTCCTTTCCCTGTAACATTCTCCCCCTAGATGTTCATGTGCCTGCTTTTCTCATCCTGCGAAATTTGGTGGAAATGATTTCTTTTTAGATGTACTGGCTTTCAATTTTTCAACAATTTATGTTGGGGAAATATGATTGAGGAGTTATTTATCTTTGACCTGACTTTCCCTGACAGACTTTAACCTCCCTAAGTGGTAGATCCATATTTGATACATTTACCATTCTCTTTCTACTCCCACCATCTAGTAGGCACTCAGATGTGTATTAGATTAATATGTTCGTGGGTATGTTTCTATCTGGATTGGTACAAAAAGTTAATATTAATTCCAAGATAAACTATTTTTTCTTTATGCCAATTTTCTAAAATGAACATGTATTACTTACGAAATCAGGAAAAAAATCCTCCTTTAAAGGGTTGATTTCTCTTTATAATGCTTTTCTTATGGCCTTTGGTTTTGTGATATACTCCAGATATTTGGGCCAAAGACAGTCATTTGCTGCTTGGCCATCAGAATGTGGATATTAGTCACATCTGTAGAGAAGAAATTACAATATCTGGTAGTGCTGGAAGTGATTATGATTTTCAAAGCACACTGAAGGAGGAAATAGAGTTTAAAAAAATTGACAAGAGTTTACAGGAGATTGGATAAACAGCATGAAATCACTTTTGGAGGTGATGTCAATAAATCTTTTTCTTAAATGGCATCAATGGCAGAGTCCATAGAGGAACAAGATTAACTCACTCTGGAACCAGACCAGCTCTTGAGGTCAGGAAGGTGACAAGAGAGGAAGCCCAGTCAGAAAACACCGTGCCTGCAAGCACAGTAACAGATAAAGAGTAACGCTCTTAAAACACAGACAGACAGGCATTCCAAAAGAAGACAAGAGATGGTTGTTGAGGCATGGGGATGGAGACTCCCGTCACAGAAAAGCCCAGTAGCATCAGTGAAAGTCACAGGAAGCAGACTGAATTTCAGGGGTTGAATTTTCAACCCTTGGAAGAGAAGCTTAAGAAGTCAGACAAAGTCTCATCCTGCATTTAACATATAGGATCCTAAAGGAACAGGCTCTGAGATGGAGTAGAAAGATGTACTTTTCAGAACACGTGTCCAAGTCCCTTTAATATAAAAGACAAGTCTAGTTATTTCAACCAAGTCACAAAATAGAGCCAGACTAGCAACAGGCACAATCCACCCTTGTGCTAAAGAGTAGTGGCTTGTGGCTTTGTTAAATGTGCTGAGAAAGAGCAAGATTTATTCAAGAACAGTAGGTAAGACTGAGACTGCATGGGGTGAGGAGGGATGTGCAGACTGGAACCAGGCAGAAAAAAAAAAACATCAACTACAAGCAAATTAAGGGAACTCTTAGACACTGTTGGTGAGAATGTAAATTAGAACAACCATTTCAGAAAACAATTCAGAAACGTCTACCAAAGTTGACATGCACACTCTATAACTCAGAGACTCAACATCTGTGGGTACATGCTCTAAAGGAATGTTTACATCAGGAGGCTGTACGTACCAGGAAATTCATTGCTATAGTTCCCTAAAATGAAACTTAAATGCTCAGTAATATAAGAGCAGGTAAATATATCATAGTACAGTCAGAAAATGGAGCGCGACATTGCATTTAAAATAAATGACCTAGAGTCCATGTTGACCATACCAAATACAGAGGAAGGAAAGCAAGAAGCCAAAGGATACGTATTGTATCATGTTATTTATACACATTTTAACAACACCAAATTATATATTTTGGATCAATGGATTTTCAGTGAAAGGAGAAACTTTTGAATGAGGAGAGACCACTTGGGGACCTTCACTACCTCTGACGAGGCCAGAAAGAAGAGATGGAGGTGAGATGGAGGATCCCATTTGTATCCAGAATTTAAGGATTCAGTTGTGTGTGTAATTAAACTGCACCTAAAGCAAACACAGCAAAACAATATATCCACATTTTTTTCCAAAGGAGGTTGTGAATACATGGATATGGATTGATATTATCTTCTGTATACTTCAAATGTTTTAAATATCTATAATTTATTTTTTAAAAATTAAAATGATCAAAGTTTTTTTTACAGAATGCTCTCTCAAGTGATCGCCATTATTTTAAATTACCATTAAATAAAAATATCAAATTGCATTTAATAGTATGGAAGATCATACAGAGATTTATTTATTTTTTATGTACTACTGAGAGGCAGCCTAACACCCTCCTCACAGACATTGCCATCCTGCCTATGGCTTTGACGGTTTTCTCTTGATCACTATGGCAGACTTCAGGTGATTGTTTCCATAGGCTCTATGCTCTTAGTCTTTTCAAGAAAAAACAGACATTTATAAAAACTCAATATTAAACGCATGGAAATCTGATCAATTGTCTGATCATGGATGACTACCGCAAGGGCATATTTAAGACTGGTTACTATAATCTACTCAACAGCTGTCCAAATTGAGAAACAAATGCCAGTTGATCTAAAGTGCCAGCCTGTTTGGGGATGTAGAAATACGCAGACTTTGGACTCCAAACAAAGTGTTCATACTTGTGTCCCCTTAAGCTACACTGAACCAGGTTTCCACACTCAGCGGACTAAGTTGTTTTAACCACATTATCCACCTTATCTCCAGAAGCAAACACACATTTGAAAAATCAGTCCCACCTTCCAGTCGTGGAGACCACTTAGGTTAGGCCCAGGTGGAAAGAGTGCAGAATTTATAACCATGCAATTAGAATGAAACAAACATAATACTCCACTAGATGACATAATGTACTGAATCATAGTAAGAAATAAGCTCCCAAGCATTTTCTATCCTCATTTTGAACATGATCTAGGCTGCAGCATGCCAATGAGCATGAAGTTGCTGTGTTTTTTTTTTGAAGCCCATCAGTATGGTTTGTTGCTAACCTCATCTCAACTTCTGTCATCTTAGCTGTGTACACTGTAAGAAAATAACTACAAAAACGCATCCTCGACAGATTCACTTTGCTACTCTGCTACTTTATTCTCCCAGTAAAAAGCACTTCCTATGAGAAGGCCCTGTCTCATTTCACCAATGTACCAGTTAACTGTACAGAAACAAAACTTGTTTTTCAGGGGGAAAGCTGATTTTTGGTGACTGACAAGTGGGAACACCTACAGAGAACATTTCATCTGCTGGCAACAGAAACCCTTACCCTGCACTCCGCATCAACTAAATTTGAGACCTTAGCAATATGAGTTTATATATTAGTGCTGATTGCTACTTCTCCATGGAGAAACAGTACTGAAGGTACAGGTGTAGATCACATTCCAGCTTTTTTTTTCCCCCTTAGAAAGTAACACGCATCTGCTTACTGCACAGTAATTACTGAACGGTAATTAGAACTTAGAGCTGGTTGAGTAACAAATGGTAGAATATTTAGGACCTCACTCAGAGGGAAATAGTGAAGTCTGAAGCCTTAGGATGTTTTATCAGGCTCCTGGGAGGCAAGGGGTAAATACAGCAGAAAGAACACTGGACTGCAGGTAGGAGCCCCAGGTTCTCAGTCCGATTTATCAACAGACTAGCTATGTGAAGTTGGGCAAGACATCTCATCCATATGGCTTCAACTTCTTCATCCATAAAATGAACTGTGTTTAACTGAAGACAGCAAAAACTCTCAGCTCCAACGTTCTAAGTGTTCCCTGACTTTCTGATGCTTTAAAACAGTAATTTCATTCAGGAGACCAGGTTCCCAACTTGCTAACTGACACCAAACAAGCCACGTCATTTATCAGATTGACACCAATCCTGAAACGGTAACTAGAAGCTTTGAAATATAAAAAACATTATCTTATGTTAAAAGCAAAGCCCATATTAATATTATAAGAGCTTTGATCATCTCAAAGATTCATAAAAATCTCCAATGATTTGTGGATCACACTTTGAGAAACATTCTTCTCCATCAAAATTCCTCAGCCCAAGCTATGTATCAGAATCACATGGGAATTGAGAAAATATTTTTGGCCCTCATCTGAGATGAATTAAATCAGAATCTTTGGGAGTGGGGCTCTGACACTGCAATTTTTTTTCCTTTCATGAAAGATTTCTCTGTAGCATACGATGCTGTTTGATAGCATTTGACCCACAGTATAACTTCTTTCAAAACTGGAGTCAATCCTTTCAAATGCTTGTGCTGCTTTATCAACTAAATGTGTGGAATATTCTAAATCGTTTGTTGTCATTTCAACAATGTTCTTATCATCTTCACCAGGAGTAGATTCCATCTCAAGAAACCACTTTCCTTGCTCAAGCATAAATAACAACTCATCTATTCAAGTCTGATATGAGATTGCAACAATTCATTCACATCTTCAGGCTCCACTTGTAATTCCAGTTCTCTTGCTATTTCTACCATATCCAGAGTTCCTTCCTTCACTGAAGTCTTGAACCCCTCAAAGTCATCCATAAGGGTTGGAATCAACTTCTTCGAAACTCCTCTTATAGTTGATACTATGACCACCTCTCATGAATCACAAATGTTCTTAAAGGCTTCTAGAATGGTGAATCCTTTCCAGAAGGTTTTTGGTTTACTATGTCCATATTCATTAGAGGAATCACTATCTATGGAACCTATAGGCTTACAAAATGTACGTCATAAATAATGAGTTGAAAGGCAAAATTGCTCCTTGATCCATGGACCACAGAATGGATGTATGTTAGACAGCATGAAAACAACATTAATTTCCTTGTACATCTCCATCAGAGCTCTTGAGTGACCAAGTGCATTGTCAATGAGCAGTAATATTTTGAAAGGAAGAAATCTTTTTTTTCTGAGCAGTAGGTCTCAACAGTGGGCTTAAAACATTCAGCAAACCATATCGTATACAGATGTGCTGTCATCAGGTTTTGTTGTACCATTTACAAAGCATAGGCAGAGTAGATTTAGTAACATTTTTAAGCGTCCTAGGATTTGGGGAATGATAAATAATCATTGGCTTCAACTTAAAGTCACTGGCTGCATTAGCCTCTAACAAGAGAGTCAGCCTGTCCTTTGAAGCTTTAAAGCCAGGCATTGACTTCTTTTTTCTAGCTACTGAAGTCCTAGATGGCGTCTTCTTCCAATAAAAGGCTGTTTTATGTACATTGAAAATGTATGATTTAATGTAGCCACTTTCATCAATTATTTTAGCTAGATCTTCTGAATAACGTTTTTAAAAGACAGGCTAAGCTGCAGATCTTCCGAATAACTGCTTCAACTTCTACGTCAGCACTTGCTGCTTTCTTTAAATCTCTGAACCAACCTCTGTTAGTTTCAAAGTTTTCTTCTGCAGCAACCTCATGTCTCGCAGCCTTCACAGAACTGAAGAGAGCTAGGGCCTTGCTCTGGATTAGGCTTTGGCTTTTAAGAGAATGTTGTGTCTAGTTTGATCCTCTATCCAGACCGCTAAAACTTTATCCACACCAGCAATAAGGCTGTCTTGCTTTCTTATCATTCCTGTGTTACTATAGTACTTCTAATTTTCTTCAAGAACTTTTCATTTGCTTTCACAACTTGGCTAATTTTTTGGCCTAAGAGGCCTGATTTTTGGCCTGTCTCCAATTTTGACATGCCTCCCTCACTAAGCTTAATGATTTCTAGAATTTTCTTTAAAATGAGATGTATGTGACTCTTCCTTTCACTTGAACACTTAGAGGCCAACGTAACATTATTAATTGGTATGATTGTGTGGTATCAAGGAATAGAGAAGCTCAGGAAGAGGGAGAGGGGGAGAGAGAGACAGAGAGAGATAGACACGAGAAAGAGAGAGAGAGAGAGAGAGAGAGAGAGAGAGAGAGAGAGAGAGAGAGAGAGAGAAAGAGACAGAGTAGCCGGTGTGGGGAGCAGTCAGAACACACACATTTACTAAGTTCACCATCTTGGTATTACAAGGGTGTGGTTTCATGGCACTTCCAAAACTTACAACCGTAGCATCAAGTGTCACTGGTCACAGATCACCCTAACAGATTTAATAATAATGAAAAAAATTGAAATACTGAGAGAATTATCAAAATATGACACAGAGAAACGAAGCAAGCAGTACTATTGGGAAAACGGCACAGATATCCTTGCTCAATGAGGATTGCCACAAACCTTCAATTTTTTAAAAAACAGTATCTACAAAGTGCAATAAAATGAAGTATCCCTGTATTACATTCCTATGCTAAAGCAGTTATAAAGATTAAATGTGAGAAATGGATGAAAAGTCTTATCATAGTGTCCATAAACTGTGCACACTAAACAACTACTAGCTATGATTATTATCACTGTTATAATATTACCAATTGATATGTCTGAATGTTTTATTACTCAATTTAGTCTCAACTATGTAAGGACCATAACTGACCAACAAATGCATTTAAAACAAAACAGACTCCAAAAATCATTCTTGATATCACTGTCTTCATATCAGATACAAATACTGTCCAAGGAAAAAACAAATATGTCTTCTTACTTCTTTTAGTAAAAATCCAATCCTTAAAAATGTTATTTCAAAGTAAAGGAGTACTCACATTCATTATTTAGACAACACTGTCACAAATGTATATTGATTTTTAAGTTTTATAATGAAATTTGCTTGATGTAGTTTTCTTCACAAACGAAATGAACATTGACCTGCCTGATTGCATATTGACAATAAAATCATCCCTAGATACAGATGCCTTTGTAGACACTGTCAAAGAAAGTTAGACATGATGAGTAGGCTCTTTTATAAGCCGACAATATTAGCTCTGACTCTAACTTTGATCTCTCCCTATTGTTTGGAAAAAGGAAGAAGAGAGATATTACTCTTCTTCATTTCACCTCAAAATAGTCCTGTTTCAATAATTTGCTTGGGAAGAAGTAGACGTGAAGAGGACCCACGGAAGGAAAAAGCACAACGTAAGAGCTTATATCTATAAATCACATAAAGATGAATGTTCTCAACTATCAGTAAAATAACTGGCTACTAAGAAACAGAACTAGAATGCCCTTCTGACTATTCATCACCTCCCTACTTTAAATGCAAAGTAATGAAATGCATTCAATTGTTTTGCATTTCTCAAAATGAGACTTTCATCTCTCAGAATTACTGATTAAGTGATTCTCTGGTTATTTGCATAGGATATACCATCTTATCCAATCATTACAGAAGTTTATTTAATAATTTTATGCTTCTGAAAGAAACAAACAGCCAGTTTCCTGAAAACCATACACATGTTATTTTGCTGGGACAAATATTATTTCTGTTTCCTTTAGGACTTCTAGCATTCTTACTGGACTCCAAGGCAGAGGAATTAAAGGACTGTGTTTTAAAATTGCATAAGCATATTTGACATTCATTACTAAATGCCTACTTGTGCCTGTCACCGTGCTAGCCTCTTGAAAATAGGACAGACATAATCCCTGCCCTTTGTGAGGTTACAACTGAGTAAGAACTTGGGGAGATGGCATTTGAGGGCCAAACTGGTTCCATGAATATACAAGTCCCCACAGTTAATGGGATCTCTAGTTAGTAATTACACTATCCTGCATTTTCATACTATCGTTTCACAGTCAGAAAAATATGATATATGATATGAATAAGAAATATGAATATCAAATATGAAAATATATGATAATAGTGATATTTGGAAACAGAGAAACCTTTTTATTATTAAAAATATCTTGGATATGGTAAGAAACTATCCATGTATTTAAGAATATAGCAAGTAGGTTAAAAAGCTGTTTTAAAACCAACAGTCCATAAAAAAGAAGCAATACTAAAATTTTGCTATACAGTTCATGTTTACATGACTTCTTCTCACCAAAAGACAAAAAATAATTCATTATTTGAAAAAAAGTGACAATTAATCAAAACCTAAGTACATCCCAACCCAGATCTACTTACTACATGTAAATAGATACTTAACTATAAATGAAAAAATAACCTCAGTGTGTTCCACAGTAAGTTGCTTTCACAGGACTTTATATGGACAATTATGAGAAATTCATATGTTATTAGGACCAGAAATTCTGTCCTAATTCAGCTTTCTCAATTATCTAATCAGTAAGTCACTATTTCAAATTCCAAGTGGTTCTTTAGGAGGTGACACGTCAATATTCCTCTGACGAAGCTGACTTGATCCCCCATGGTGCTTTGCTTTAAAAATCCTGAAACCGAAGTACCAGAGCAGTATTTCTCTCTTGTGCCTACATCTGAAAGGAGAAAAATGGTTTTAAAACAATCGTTTTTTCCCTTAGTTTAGCATTATTTGTATAAAGATTGTGTTTATGAATTTTGAAGCTTGTGTACAGTTTTAAAAGCCATCCAGAAGTTTTACTTTGCTTAACCAATAAAACAAGTAGAGATACACAATAGTGTGAAACTTCATGAAGAATCTGTGAGCAAATTCTAGAATGGCAAAAGAAACAGTCGAATTAGCTATTTTTAGGATCAAAAGAGAAGCCTGTATTATTTTTCTGTGCAGTTGCATATAATTTTATAAAATGTGTATAATAACATCAAAGGAATTAATTCATTGTTAAGAGTTGAAGGCATTGGAAGTTTGGGAATAATTAAAAAGATGTATGCAATTTTGCTGAGTAATGAATATGTCAAGAAATATGAATTTTACTGAACATATTTATTAA
>CAUYRT010090793.1:0-36436 GCA_963574885.1 Lepilemur ruficaudatus | reverse complement strand
AGACATCTGCACCCTAATGTTTATGGCAGCACAATTCACTATTGCTAGGTCGTGGAAACAACCCAAGGGCCCGTCAATTCATGAGTGGATTGTTAAAATCTGGTATATGTTCACAATGGAATATTACTCAATTTTAAGAAATGACAGTGAGTTAGCACCTCTTGTATTATCCTGGATTAAGCTTGAGCCTATTATTCGAAGTGAGGTGACGTAATAATTTCTAAGTGCAGAAAGTTGAAAGATAAGAACTTTCAACTGTGAATTCTATCTTCAGAGAAACTGTCCTTTGGGAATAAAGGGGAAAAAACACATTCTCAGATGAATGAAAACTAAAAGCATTTGTCTCCTACAGGCTTACCTTTAAGAAATGTGTAACCAAAACAGCCTGGTCCTGGTGTAAAGGTAGAGAAATAGACCAATGAAACAGAATAGAGAACCCAGAAATAAAAACATATAGCTATGACCAACTAATTTTTGACAAAGCAGACAAAAGCATACACTGGGGAAAGAATGCCCTATTCAGTAAATAATGCTGGGAAAATTGGATAGCCACATGCAGAAGAATGAATCAAGATCCCTATCTCTTGCCGTATGCAAAAATTAACTCCAAGTGCATTAAAGACTTAGATGTAAGACATGAAAACATAAAAATTCTAGAACATTTGGCAATGTCTGGGGAAATTTTGGTATCTCAGAACTTAGAGGCTACTACTGGCATTAAGTGAATAGAGGCCAGGGATACTAATAAACATTTACAATGCATAATATAGCACTCAAACAAATAATTAGCCAGCTCAAAACATTAATACTGGCCAGATTGAGAAAGCCGGCTCTAAGCTACGGTAATCAAGACTGTGTGGCATTGGTAAAAGGATAGATCCATAGGTCAAATGGAACATAAATATTCTCACATATATATGGTCAATTGATTATCAACCAAGATGCACAGGTCGAATGGAGAATGGATAGACCCTTCAATAAATGGTGCCAGAACAGCCAGACATCAGTATGCAAAAATACAATAATATTAAATAATGACCTTGAATATTAAATAATGACCGTGAACATATGAATTCACATTCATATGTAAAAATTAACCAAAAATTGATTCTAAACCTAAATGTAAAGCCTATAATCATAAAATATCTAAAAGAAAACATAGGAGAAACTCTTTGTGACCTAGTCTAGGCAAAGACTTTTTAGATATGATATCAAAACCATGATCCATGTAAGAAAAAATTGATAAATTGGATTTATTATGTGAATATGAAAAAAAACCCCATAGTCTAGGATAAAATATTTGCAGAGCACGCATCTGATGAACAACTTGAATCTAAAAGATACAAAGAATTCTCAAAACTCAAGCAAACAAATGATGCAAGATCTAAAGAGATACTTCAACAAAGAAGATATATGGATGCCCAATAAGCGTATTGATAGTGTTAGTCTTAGAGAAATGGAAATTCAAATCACAAAGTTTTACTATTATTACTACTACTGCTACTCCTCCTCCTCCTCTTTTTTTTTCTCTCTCTCTGTCACACACATACTTTAAAATAAAAAAAACTACAATACTAGATGGTAATGCAGAACTACTAGAACTCCATCATTGCTGTTGGGAATACAAAATGGTAGAGTCACTTTTAAAAAACAGGAGGCTTTTAAGTACAGTTAAACATATACACACCAATGACATATTCCCATTCCTTCATATTTACCCAAAAGAAATAAGAACTTATGTGCACACAACAGCTGTTATGTGAACATTTATAGTGATTTTATTCATAAACACCAAAATCTGGACACAATCCAAATGTTCATCACCTGGTGAATATATAAACAAAGTGTGGAACATCCACACAATGGAAGGCTGCTTGGCACTAAAAGGAAACAAAACTATTCATACAACAATATAGGTGAATCTCAGATGCGTTATGCCAAGCAAAAGAAGAAAACCCAAAATTTTCCATTTGATTCTATTTATATGAAATTCCGGAAAAGAAAGCTTACAAGAACAAAAATGGATTGGTGATTACCAAGGGCTCATCACAGGGAGACAGATTAACTTAAAGGGGCATGAGAGAGAGAGAATATTCTGATGTGATGAAACTGTTCTATTTCTTGCTTATGGTTGTTGTTACACAATTGTATGCATTTATCAAAATTTGTAAAACTATAAAGAGTTTATTTTACAGTGTATAAGATATAGCTCAAAAAAACCTGAATCCAAGTTTAAAAAGAAATAATAACAAATTAACCTGGACCCAATGCCTTCTGTTTAATAAAAATTAAAATGAAATACATAAATAAATAAAATGCTTTCTCCCTTTTGCAAATACATATTTGTGTGCATCTGGATTTTCTTCATCTAATTCAACCAAAACAACACGTCATGATGCATTTCAAGTAAAAGCGTAGGGGATACTTCAGTCACCTTGTATTAAGCTAGACAAAAAAGAGATTTGCAAATATGAAAAAATGCCATTCTTCTCAGAAATCTTTGGTTTTGTTCGTAGTGTTTTTTATAAAAATTCATTATCATTGTTATTCTAACTGAATTAATATTTTCAAATGCTCAGTTTTTCTTTTTATTTAAATTTTTATTTTTAGTTGACTAATAATTGTGTATACTTATAGTTATTGTAAATAATACAATGTGTGAAATCTTGATATATGTGTACATTGTGGAATTATATCAAGCTATGACAATAACCCACACTTTAAAAAAAAAGCTCTTTGGGGCCTCTATATATTTTAAGAGTAAAACATGGTTCCGAGACCAAAAAAAGTTTGACAATTGTTGCTCAAGGAAATGAAAAACCAAGAACTTGGAAGGAAATTGGGGTCCTGAATGGACACAAGTTGTAGAGCTGCTCCAGCTGTCTGAACCAATCATGTTGAGATTGTTTGGTGTTACAGTAAAAAATTTCTTTGCTCTTTAGTCAGTCTGTTCTTGGAGTCCTCTCTTGTAACAGCCAACTGTACCTTAACTAATATAACAACCAAAACCCACCCACTATGTGTATCAAACACTGCTACACTCTCCCCTTGAATTCTCACAACAATATTATGTGTAGGTGTTTTAAACTTGTTTTCACAGATGAGGAGAACAGGGCAAGCAGTTAAAGTAACTTGCTAAAAAGTTTCATATTCAGGCTTTATTCCAAAGCCTGTATACTTTTGGCAACACAGCCTTGTGGATCAGACAGACTTGGATTCAAATTCTTGTTTAGACATTTACTACTAAGATTTGATAGCTGTTAAATGGAAATTTACATAGTTCCTATTTCACATTCACAGTGCCATGAGAATTAAAGGAATGAATGGATGTAAAATCTGGCCCAAAGAAAACACTAAAAAAAGTTAACTGTTATTACACCTCAATGCCTCTCCTCATCTGTACCTAGTAGGGTTTTGTGGTAATTAGACAACTATGCACAAGGTGCTTAGAAGCAACGTATCTAGCATGTTGTTAGCTTTAATTATTATTCTGGTATGTGTTGTACATGATTTTTTCAGAAAACTTTCTTGGTACCAGTAAGCTGACTGTTAATATGTGCTGTACATTTCATCTGAAATCTCTGATGAAACAGCCACAGCTCTGAACTAGTCACATGCAAGACAGAGTCGGATATCATCACTTCTGACATTGTTTCTCAGTTGAATTTAAAGAATACATCGTCAGGGATGTTATCAGAGATATCAAGATTTTGCTTCATCACTCAAGCCTAATGGACAGGGTGAGATAGTTAGTTATTTTTCTAAGGCTCTGAAGCCTTAGAAAAACATTTAATACGATTTTCATTGTTTACTGCGCATTTCCATGTTCAACAACAGGAGTGTGTTTATCAAGCTTGTCCAGTTCATTTGCTTATATGAGATTTTACAATATAAATGAGAAACCATATAGGATACTTCTCTGTTTAACCCTATAACTCATTCATTTAAAATATGTTATTTTCTCAATTTAAATTCCCTGTCCTTGAAAAAAAGTTTTCAAAAAAGTAACGCAGTGAAAATTTTCCTTTTGTCCTTGTTCCACATCTGCATAGTTCCTACCCTACTCCCGGTGGGTTTCCACTATATCTCCTTCCAGAGATTTCTCCTCTTTTAATGCATATACAGACACCATAGGATTTGCTAAGAATGTTGTCATTTCACCAAACTGTGTTCTTGATACAAACACTGGGATGGAAAGATCTGCCATTCCGTGTGGATGCCTGGTATGCCTGCTGAGAGGCTTGACAACAGACATGAGAAACATACTCTGAGTGTTTATCTACTAGTTTTGCTTCTTCTGTCTCTGGCAGTGATTCAAGGTGGGGTTAGCCTGGATTTGTTATTGAACTGTTCTTGAAGTCCCACTCATTTCCTGCCACCCTATTCTAGTTGTGTTTGAAGTAGAAAGCTGAAGAGTAAAGATGGTGAAGATGAACTAAAAATGTTTTAGTACTTGACATCTCAAAGCAAAATTGGTTCTTGAAACCAGGTCTCTGCCTTTGGATCCCATATTTTTTCACCTGCGCTATGCTAATACCCATTCTCTCCTCTTTTGTAGGCTTTTCCATATTTTTAAAACTTGCATTATATATGCTCTTAATCCAAGGGAATACCAGAAGTTATGGATGATTTGTACATTAATAAAAGAGATGATCTTTACTGAAAGAGCCTTAAAGTTATACTGACTTTTTACAAATGAGGAATAACTTTATTCTAATAGTCCTTTAAAACTGTACATTGATATCATTTTATAATAATGACTGTTGTAGTGTAAAAATTAGTGTCCATCATGTCTGCTTTGGATTTTTTATGAGATAATATGGTAGTACTGATTTTAATAACCAAAGGAGTTTCTTTCTTTCTTATGGACCAGTTTAATGTGGATGGGCTTCCAGTAAGATAGTTTCTTCCATATAGTGAGTCAAAGACCCTTTTTCCTTCTACCTATAGCTCCCTCATTTTCTAGGCCTTATAGCTAGCAGAATGGTAAAGAGACAGTGGAGAAGGCATCTGTTTCTTAAAAGGTCTGGCCTTGATGTGATACATTTCTAGATCTGCTGCATTTCAGCAGCAAGAAAGAGTAATCACATGGTCATACCTGGTTGCAAGGGGGCTGAGGTATGTAGTCCTTTTCTGGGTAGATATTTCCTAACTCCTCCCTAAGGAAAGGGAACCATTCGTAGGTAGCTACTTATCTCTGGCACAAAGCCCATTTGAGGTAGTTTATTATTTTTGGTATTGTCTCATTGTGTGGCCCTGCAAAAATATTAGCAGGCTTTGTGAAATTTTGTTTCAATTCAGTGAAGTGGCAAAATAACAACCAACACACTCTGTGGTGTGACATTTATGTGCTATTTTGTGGTAGAACAATTGTGTATAAATTCTTGTTATCAGTGCAGAGTATTTCTAGAATGAGGATCGGGTCTGTGTTCACCTTTGGTCTCTACCACTCTCTAGGTGTGGGACTTTGGAAAAATCATTTAATCTCCCTGCATTTCCTCATCCATAAATTGAGATGGTTAGGTAAGATATTGTGCTCTCCAAAGGTTCTTTCAATGTTAAAATTTTATGATATTTGAGTTGTGTAAATTTTAAAAGTTTGTAGTGACATTTTTGTTTCACTTATTTATTTGTTGCTTTAATTTAATTATCATGCTTAAGAAATATGTTTTTATCATTTTGAGTCAATAGTCCTCACTGAAAGAGTAAAAATTGGATATTTGTATTTATTCATGCCTACTTAAATTTAACAGCAACATGGAATAAATGATTACCTGTTTTGGATATAATTTCATAATAAGGCCTCTGAAGGTCGTTTGAAATACTGCACTAATTAATGTTTTATTTCCAGCCTTCCTTAATTATTCTAGCCAGATGGTCCTTTATTTATTTTATTGCTAGAGGTTTCCAGCTGAGGTTGTTTGATTGTTGAAGAAAAATATGTGATGGCACCATAAGATAACTGTAATTGAATTGTTAGGTATGTTAAAGCATTTGAGCCTTCTGTCCCTGTTCTATCCACATCTGGGAAATAAGTTTGTTAACAAAGCACTTTGACACCTCATCTGATGCTTGAGTGAGATTCTGAATTGTGTAGATGAAATTCAAATGGGAAAATGATTCTGCATTTTACTTTAAAACAAGCCACTCTGCAAATATCTCTCTGTGCAAAATTCACTTTGTGAATGAAAAAAACTTTAAAATAAGTATACTTTTAAGGACATGATCTGTTTTCCCCATGTCCTAATAACTTCAGGAATAAGCTGTTGAATTAAGGTCAAATTTAAAATTTGTGCAGATTAACCATCGTTTAGGAAGCAGTTAAATGGAGTTTTTATGGCATGGAACTTCAAAAGTCTAAATGAATTATCAGCTGAATAGATAGTCCAATAAAAGAAACAGACTTAAAGTGGAAGATAAAAGTGATAAAGTGACAGTAAATTAGAGAATAGAACTAAAAGCTCTATTGTTATGAAGAACAACAATAGACCTGAATTATCTATGTTTCTTTAGAAAGTATCTCTTCTTTCTTCACTTGTGAGTTTTACAATTACTAAATAAATTAGTAGTATTTAATCTGAAAGCTTCTATCATCCACGTTAGGTAGAAAGCCTTATTAACATGGCCATTGGCAACTTAACTCTGGACAATTTTCTTCCAAGTGAACGTGATTTCATTATTATAGTACTTAAGCTGTGCACTCGCAGAATAAATCAGTTCAATGACCTTCTTCCCAATATGTTCAAAGACTTTGAAACCTCAGTGTATGCAGAGCTGACACAATTAATTGGACATGATTTTCCAAACATCTTAGTAATTTAGTCTGTGTGCTATTTGTTCATGTCATGGAGGCTTTGTTTGTCTTATCTTTCTTTATCATGATTTTTGTACAAATAAAATGTTACTGGTCAGAAGACTTTTTCTTAAGTTACTGGTTGAGTGTAATGCACTTATTAGATATTTGTTGTTAATGATTATGGAGGTATAAAATCTGGATGATAATTTGATACTTAATGAAGTAGATAAAGCAAAACAAATAAGTAACTCCCAGTGGAATGTATATACAGGAACAGACGTACAGTTATTTGTATAGGAAAACTGATCATGTGGATTTAAAGAGATTTTCAAAGAAACTAGAGAAGAAAGGGATTAGATTTGTTGTTTGTCTTCTTCTTTTTTTATGTCTTTTGTCATCTTGCTTTCTTTTGCTAATAAAAATTAAATGGTGTACTTAAGTCAACCATCTTAAAAGCACTGAATGCTGCTTAAAAAGAGAAAGAGCTTAACAGAGTGTTATTTTTTTTACCTTGTTGACTTATTGCTGTTTCCATCTTTGGTTAGTTGATTATTCCCACCCGAATAATTTCTCTCTGAAATAGGCTTTTTGAACCAATCACTGAAGTAAGTCTCCTAATTTATAAGCCTGAACATATTTTTAATCTGACCCTTGTGGAATATGTGCTAAGAAAATTCATCTGTGCTTTAATAACATATCCTTAATATCGAGAGTCAATTTGAATATTCTCTTGGCTTGCAATGGAATAACACTTAACCACAAGCTCTTACTTCAGCTATTGGCTGTCACCTAGTTTATAAGGGGAAGCTCAATGTTCCCAGAGGCAGCATTAATTAAAAGAAATTAAATGTTTGAAAAGATGATCAAACCATTCATGAAATTAATACAGATTTTGAGAAATTAGAGAGTGGCACCTTTACATAAGCATCTTGCTTGCAATTATTAAGTGTGTTTCTCTTTGGATTCATAAGAAGATGAAACAGTACCTTTGGCCAATTTGCTTTAATTATTTATTCTGAAGTTGATTTTTCTAGTCCTCTTGTCATTTACCAATGGTTAGTTAGTGATGAATTTATCACCCTTCTATATAGCAACATTATGTAAATACTATATGTAGAATTTGTAATTGGCCAAACACATGATACTAACAGGAAATGTATGCTAGGATGAACTATTTAGTTAACTATTATCGTGATCATGGAGACAACTATGCTTTTCTTGTTTAAAGAATTTATAAAATAGGAAAGATTTATTCTGTGTGGTTTTAGTTTTTTATATAATTTTGCATATTTTCATAGCTGTAAAGATGATTGTTAGCATTTCTCTATCCAAACATACCTTCTAGAAATCATTTGTTTTTACCCTTATATTAATACTAATATAGTCTAAGGGCAGTTACAGCTTTTTCTATTTTTACCTTCCTCATTACATATTTGAGATGGTAAAATCATTCATCATTCTCAATTACTAGAAAGCAATTCACTGAATGCTATGTGAACTGAAATCCAGATGCTTAGAAAATTTCTGCACTGACCAACAATTATAGGCTCTGGGTCTTGATGCACATTTTGTCCCCAGTATATCAATAAGATACCTGTTTTCCATTGAATTATTAGTGAGATATACCTAACGAGTGCAAGTGAACCTGGAGGGATGGCTTGCAGAATGGAAAACATATTTAGGAAAACCAGAAAAAATGGGAACATGTATATAACCTTTCTTACTGAAATATAATAAAATGCCATTTATTTTTTTTAGGGCAAAACCTTAAATAAACAGTATACATTTGAGATATCATATATTCTGAAAGCATCACAATGAGAGCACATCATCCTACATACATTTTATTTTTAAGAGACCATTCTGTATTAAGACTAAAAACCATTAGATAAGAAATATTTGCTATTTATTTAAATTTTACTTTGATAATTTAAATATAGAATTTTTCTGAGGTTATCTTATTTTCTAAATTATTATTTGTCATTTATTATAGATGAATTATGAGAAGTTTATAGTACATGTAGATTTTCCTTCAATTTAGTACAAAGGAAAGTCTATTACCAATTTAAATGTAATAGTTATGTAATTTCTGGTTGAAAACTAGAACAGAAGGTTTTTATTTAGTCACTTTAAAATAATAGTTGTTACTTGTCACTGCATAAAATAATTGTAACATTAAAACTGTAAACTAATCAATATGTAATCTAATAAATGCAAGCAATTAAAAAAACATATTTGGCTCATAAATAAAACCCTTCAGATTTATGACATTAAATTTAAAAGCTTCCACATGCTTTTATTTTTAAGGTTTGATGTGTGACTTTTCAAAAGTATTAAATTGGCTAGTTACAAATACACTTTTGTATATCTAGTTATGCATGTGTAAGTATTCATTGGAAATTATCATACACATTTATTTTGGCCATGAGTGCCTCCTCCTGGCTTTCAGTATGAAATCCATACTCATTAGCATCTAATACAAGCCACTGAGGTATGTGATCACAGTTATTTCTCCAGGCCTATTGCTCCATGTGTCTCCCTGACCCAAATTTTCCCTTCACTCTATACTGGCTGTACCTTGAACCCACTGTGATTTCTCTTTTCTGTATCTATTCACAATCTTTGTCCCTGTGGAATACTTACTAACTCCTCTGTTACCCAAAACTTACTTCTATTTTCAAACAACAATAAAAATATTCTTCTAATGGACCTTTAGCTCTCAGGTTATCACTGTCTTCTGGAGGGTCTTCCCAGGCATGTCAACCCTCAGTCTGGGCTAAGTATTTTCATCATGTCCTTCTAGCAGCCTGTGCTTACCTCTGTGATGGGACTGATCATGCTGTTTGGAATTTTGTGTTTACTCATCTCTCTCTCCAGCTCTCTAAGCTCCTTGTTTGCAAAGGTTATGTCTTACTTATCTTTGTATCTCCAAAACAATGCAGCACAATACCCTGGCACATAGCAGACACTCAATAAATATTTGTTTCATTAGTGTTTAGCAAACAAAATCACTCATGAGTTTCACGTATAAATGCAATCTTAAATGTGCTTATGATCGCATCTTTTCGTATGTATAATTTCTGGGATTAGACAATGTATCATGAATACTAATATTAAATATGGTTATCTCTGGTTTCTTCTGTGAGGCATATTTGTTTCTACCATATTTATCTCTGAAAATGCTTTATCCTCAGAATTGAATACAATATATGCAGTCTGAAACCTTCATTATTGATATTTTCTCAAAACTGGAAATGTTTTCCAGTTATTTGCACATGGGAGAGATTGGCATTGCTGTTGTAGAGAGAATGAAAGTCTGTGCATTTCTAATATGTCTGTTTATCACTCACATCATTCTCCTTTTCTCGTTGACTAATTGAAAATATTCCCTGGAAGACTGCTTCTTTAACTATTAATAGATGCATTTTTCATTTTTGGGGTGAAAATTTTAATTACTTGAAGAAAGAGACTGTGTTTTATATAGCTTTTGGCTTTACATGTAGTTAGTATTCATGTTTAGCTGAGTAATGAAAATTACTGGTAGGAATAGGGCCATTTTCATTATTGCTGCAAACAAGATGTAGTGGATTCAATATGACTGCAAAGAAAAGTGATGTTTATGCCCCCTCCTCTTGAATCTGGGTGGGCTCTATGAAGGCTTTGTTCAATTGCATACAGTAGAAGCAATGCTGTGCCAATTTCCCAGCCCAGACCTTAAGAGATTTACAGCTTCCACTTGTCTCTTAGAACACTTGCTCTCAAAATATTTACTCTGGGTAAGCCAGCTACAAAGTATCGGTAGAGTTTGTTAAGCAACAAATAACCAAAGGGTGATTGCTTTATACAAGATGTGGAAGTTTAACAAGATTGATCTCCAATTCATGAATAGTAAATGGGAAGAGTGGATGGTGAATATGCTTTTTTCTTCATAGATTGACGGGAAAAAAGTTTGAAGGAACCCCAAGGAATAAAATTTTAGTGGATAATGTTGAATCCATGATGACCTTCTCATTCTTTGATAGCTCCCTCTTTAGAATTTTATAAACTCTTTTTTTGATTTGTATGGTTTTTTTACGCTTACTTTTATACTCTTTGGGCAAGACCATTCCACTTATGTAGCAGGGAGAACAAAGCAACTGAGGCAACAAACTACTACAAATTGTCAGTAATCCAAATCAATGTGTGTTCTTTCCATATATTAATGATTAAATCTTAAAATGATGAGACAATGTGAATTAATGAAAACTCAGTTTATTTCCCCTAAAAATAATCATGTCAGTAGGAGAAACCAGAACATTTTGAGCTGTTGAGTGCAATTCATCTTCTTTAATTTATAACTAAGTTCTTTGCCTTGTGATTTTATCCACTGTCTACTGCAAAAATTCCTCCCCGAGCTCCTTAGACCATGCACTAAATGGGAAAGTGAGCCTGACCATATGTACTGCTGCCCCTAGGTACTCTCTGTTTGCACATGAATGTTCTCATTATGATATTATTAGTGTAAGTCAGCAACTCTGTGGCCAGGAAAACAGGGAGCAGCATCTCTACTGTTTGGTGTTGGCCAGGCCTTCTGCTATACTTAATTGACCTCTCACAGTAATATTGGCTCATTCATGGAAGCTCCGGTGCCTCCATGAATTTAAACTTGTGATTCTCAACTCCATGCCAGTAAAACATGTATTTTGTATTGTCCTCTTTATCAGTATAAAATGAAACTTATCACCAAAATAACTTAAATATATACAGCAGGTCCTTGAATCACTTCCTTTCATTCAGTGTTGTTAATGTGGAAAAAAAAATTCTTCCTGGCTGGGGCTATTCTCTGGGTGGAGTTTGCATGTTCTCCCCTTGTCTGCATGGGCTTCTCCAGCTACTCATGTTTCCTCCTACAACCCAAAGATGTGCATGTTAGGTTAATTGGCCTGACTAAATGGTCCCAGGCTGAGTGAGCGTGGCTGCATGTGTGAGTGTACTCCACGATGGGATGGCATCCTGTCAAGGGTGGGTACCAGCCTTGCTTCCCTGAGCTGCCAAGATAGCCTCCAGCTACCCACAATCCTGAACTGAAACAAGCAGATTGGCAAATAAATGAATGAATGAATACTAATGATTGTAAAATTCATAACCTATACAGTAGTCATACAAGTGCATGACAATGAATGATGAGGTAGGAAAGTGTTCACCGAACCCATCCTATTTGTAATTATTTTTTTATTGAACTGCCTGGTTGTAGGAGGTGCTCCTTACAATTTTTACTCTGCAAATATTTATTCCTTGGTTTAACCTACCACAACTACAACCACCATCACTCACTGATTCACCAAAAATTGGGTAAATCTTTATCTTACTTTTTTTTATTACTCTTTCAATGTATGTCTGGTTTACATTTATTCCAATGTTAAATATTAGAAATGTTTTGGGTCTTTATTTAGAAGTTTTCTGATGTGATGTTATATGACCAGAAGTATGCCATAGGAACTTAGCTCTTGCTTATATCAACTAGCTTATGGTAAAATTGGTTTTGTTGTATGAAGTCACAGTCTTCAAGAACCTATCAATGATATTAAATGAGTACTTACTGTACAGGAATTAAAAAAATAAAATGCCCTAATGTAAAAGAGATATAAAGTGAAAGTAATTTATAATAAATCAATATATTTAATAGCTACATGCTTATATGACTGTGCTATAGACATAATGATATAAAGTCAAATACTTGCATCTATTCACAGAATTAGCAGAAATATGTGCTAATCCTATGACCATAGATGTTTGTTGTACTGGTGACTCATCCTCCAAGGGCAGCATTGCAATACAGTGACGTGATTTTCTGAAAGTGTAAACGGCTCATGATAAAGTTTGGAACAAAGTGAAGGACAGTCTTCTGTTAGAATACATGGTAGTTGCATTCCTGAAAAATTAAATGTTAATAACAACTGTGGAAAATATACCTAGTGTTTATATAAAAATGTTGTTTAGGTGTTGAATTTGGATGATTATAAATGGGTGACTACTTGGCAAGACATCTGAATATCATGCAGGATCAGGAGAGTTCATGGTGGGGAAAGTAAATTGGACATTGCAGGACCTTTGGAATTGCTGGCTTCTGTCTGTTAAACGCCAGCCCAGCTATTTCCCCATTTGTTATGACAACTCTTACGCCAACACAACCGACAAATTTCCATAACATCCCTACAGGTTGGCACTTCCACCAAAAAGAACCTCTGCTTTAAACACTTTCCTTTTTCTTTTTTATCTTTTCTGTTTCTACACCAGTATCTTACTGACAGTACATGTTTCCTGAATTCCCTGGATTAACACGTATAATTTATCCTAACTAATATAACACAAAGTGTTACCAAACTTATGTAATGACATAATCTTAACTTTTCCTTTATAAAATATCTTTCCAAATATATTCTGTATACATAAATCATGACATAAAAATGTTATACTGTACTTTTTAAATACTATACCTTTTAACTAATATTGCTCATCATATTTTATGCCTCCCAATTTATACTCTTAGTAGTTTTTTTCCTTTTATATCTACATATGAGCCTACTCATTAGCAATAATACTAAGCCTCATAAGGCAAGAGCAAATTTTTATATTTAGGGGTCTCTTTCACAGAATAGATACAGTTGTATAGTATTTGTCATGTTTGTTGAATGGATGCATGAAGAATAGACTATTCTATTATCCTTCTTCCACGGGTAAATGTGACACTTGGATGTTTCAGCCCTTTTTAAATGACAAGAATAATCTGATACCCTTTTAATCAGTTTGTTTCAAATTAGCAGCATTGTCTACTGAAGGAGAGAGAGTACTAGTGGGTATGATGTCCTCCCTACTTGGTTGGGAGGACATCCACTTAGGAACCCAGCTTGGACTATGAAGTACACTTACTAATGAGGTAAAGAAATTTTTTCCCTCAACCTCTTCCCTGTGAGGTTGCCTGGCCATGTCTTTTGTCATAAGATCAGAGCTTCTCTCCAGGTAGCCATCTCTACACAACTTTCTTCTCTGGTTTCCAATAACCACTCCCTCTTCTTTCTTTGGGCCTTGAAGGGTACTAAGCAACCCAGTGTGGTTTCTCTACACTTTGCCCATACCTGCATAAATGCTACTTTTATGAACCTTCCTGAAATTACCCTAATTTGAGTATGTCATCTCTTTCCTCTCAGGGCACTGAATGATACCCCCCCCAGGCACAGTTAATTCTCTCCTTGGTGTTCCCATGAAATCGTGCACGTAGCTCCTCTATTCATTTATTTGTTACCTAATTCAACATTTATTTATTGTGTATCCGCTAAGTGCCAGCCAGTTTCCTGGGCCCATATGAAACATCCATTTAAGTTGTGCCAGCATTAGTTAAGCAGTTACATACTATGAGATAGGCAGTTATTATTTAATTTAATGAGTCCTAGACATAGAAAAGTTTGTAGTGCTATGGAAGCTCATAAAAAAGGCTAACTTATTCACACATCTGCATTAGAGAAGGTGTCTCAAAGAATGCAAAGAATGAAATCTAAGCTGAGACCAGAAAGGCGAGTGGGAATTAGACCTGCAGAGGGAGCTGACAGTGAGAAAAGCGTGTTCCAGGGCAAGAAAAACACATTTACAAAACCAAAACTGAAGACATGGCATACCGGAGTAATAAAAGGAACAGATGAAGTGTTTAGGATGAGTGAGAATGTGTCAATAGATCAGTCTGGAGAATAACTATGAGTCAAATTATGGACATTATAAACTGTGCTAAGAAGTTTACCTTTATTCTAAAGGGGATTCAATGAAACAAGAAGGATAAAATGAACAGGTTGTAACTCTGGAAATATTCTGATTAAGTTATAGAGAATGGATAAGAGGAGAACAAGAATGGAGGAAGGGAGACTGGGTGTATGGCCACGATGGTGAATTAACCAATGTATATGCGCACATTGGGGAGGAAGAAAAGTGATCAGATTTCAGAGATATTTTATAAATAGCACTTACAGAATGTGGTGATTTACGAGAATTGGGGGAGTACTAATCCCACAGAGAGTAGGAGACTTCCAGGGTAAACCTCTAAGTTTATAACCAGGCAACCAGTTGGCTAGGAGTGACAGTCAGTAACATATAGAAGGTGGACTCTGAGTAGGTTTTAGAGGAAAAATTATGAATGCTGAACTAGGTAAATCTAAGTGGAGATACCTAATATTTATATAGATATGTGGGCTTGAGTTTTATGAAAGAGATGAAGATTAATAGTGTGGTTTTAGACGTCCTCAACATAAGGTGACCATTGAAACAAAGGAGATTAAGGTAGAACAGCTTGGGAGGTAAATCAGAAGAATATGAGTGTATCATACGCCAAGAAAAGGCCATATTAAGAAGACTTCAAGGTGACAAATAAACAAGGACTAAGAAGGGCAGGGAAAGAAATGAGCAAGTTGACAAAGAAACCTTGACTAAGACAATTTCCATGGTGAGGTGGGGTTGGAAGTCTAGATTAGAGAAGTAAGAGGTGGGAAAATACAGAGAGTAAGAATAGATGGCTCAAGTATTTTTTTTTTTTCTCTGAAAGAGAGAAGACAGGGTTGTAGTTTGGGTAGATATGGTGATGGCTCAGGGACATGGATTGTATGTGAGCATGTTTTTACAGATGTAAGTGCACATATAAAGATGTATACATCTGTGTATGTCAATTGGGGTATCTTAAGGCGGTTTACATGCTGATGGAAACAGGCAGTAGGGAGTGGATTAAGGTACAGGGAAAGGAGAATAATCAATAGATTTAGACTCATGGGAATGTAGGATAGGAGAAATATCATTATTATCAATTTATATTGTTCTTTGCTACTAGCTTGAGCCCTAAAAAGGCAGAGGCTATATATTTCTTTGTATCCTCAGCACCTAAGACATTACTTCAGGAATAGTAGGGTCTTCGATATTTTAGTTTAGGAAAAAGGAGCTGTAGCCGGATAAGAGTTAATTTACCTTAATACTCTGCCAAGATCCTCATCCAATATTTGCATTATATCCCACCTTTAAAAACTGTCAAGCATATGTTCTTCATGCATTTTATCTCTAAAACTGTTTTTAAATTTTCCATTTTGGACATTACATAGCAGTTTTAATAATTTTGAATTAGTACTAATTGTATCATTTCAGTGTTCTGATGTACTAAGTGAAAAAAGAAAGTGATAAATGTGAGAAATGAGTTAGATCAATATGACTGAATTTAATAAAATACAATTTGAAGAACCTGTATTATTTCTACAGTGATATCACTATGATATTTGATAATAAATCCCTCAATATACAGGTTCTGCTTATAAGGGTAAGATGATTTTGTGCAGAAAGCTTTTGTTTTCATGGCCCTGAATCTCACCTGTTCTTCTTTATCCATTGATTCTATTTGAAGAGACTCAAGTCTGTTTACATTAGATTAGACTGTATACTAGCCACATGGTTTTCTGTTGTACTAAAATTTCAAATTTAATGGATGATCTGAAGTAATCTAGATTCTATAACAAAAAGGCATGATATAATGTATGGAGCTTGGCTATGATGACTCAATTGCAATTAAATTTTATCTAATTGTGATAGTGGTAGTGAGATGTGCATTCTTTGTCCAGTCGCATGCCCCCTACTTGCCATACTTTCTTTCTGAAGCTGATTGAATGATCACGTTTTCTTAAAAATATTTTATCTTTTGAGAATTTTTGATAAAATACTTAGATGGGAATAACATCTGGTTTACAAATTTAGATGATAACCCTCATAATAGAATTTCAAAATAGATGAAAAATAGTTAATTTTTAAATGATAGGAGAAGGAAATTCTAACTACCTGATTATTCCAAAGGCATAATTATTAACTTTATGGCAAATTGATTTATATATATTATAAAAAGTGACGCTCTAAATAAAAATTTTACTTAAAATCTTACTAATTTTGCCATTGATCTTACACAAATCTTAAAATTTATATATGCAAACTACTTGAAGAAAAAGGAAACAGTTGACATCTGCTAATAAAAATTAAATTACTTTGTATTAATATTTAAAGTAAATAATGTTAAACATGGAAACTGTAAAGTGAAGAAATACATAGTATTATCTCTTCTGCAGAGTGATTCAAATTTTAATTATAATATAAATTAAAATTTAGTATAACTTTTTTAACTGGTTATCTCTTTGTAACATGTTAAGTATGTGCCAGGGTCTTGCTAAGTGCATTATATATATTATTTCATTAAATCTATACAATACTATGAATTGTTGTTATTTTCATTTCACCAATGGGTAAAGTGAAGTTCATAGAGTTTAGATAACTTGATGTATTCACAAACTAGTAACTACAGATTCACACCAATGTCTGACTTGGAAGCCCATGCCCTTGACCCTTATTATATATATTATAATCTTGGCAATTTGCAACATTTTGACTTATACTTTAAGTGTAATATTTTTGCATGCAAAATATAATTGGCTATATTTGTTTATATCTTTTAAATGCATTAAGTTAATATGTAGTACTTATGCTTAGAATAGCTCTAGACATTATGGGTTACAAACATGTATAACATGCTATCTTCTATCAAGAAATGTTCAATCTAGCTGAAAAAGGATGACCTATAAGAATAAAATAATTAGTGAATTGTATAGTGAAAATTGTGTGATATATTGTCATATAATTGTATAATATGCAAAAATGTTTGTTAGAGGCAGCAAATCCTATAGGAGTTTAAAAAAAGAGTTCCATGTAGGCATATGTCATCAAGGAGAGCTTCTTAGAGGAGATGAGGATTAAGCATTGAGGGATACGAAATATTTGAATTGATTTGGGTACACAAAATGGACTTGCTGAGATCCATCTGCTTTAGGATTAAGGTTCCTCTAAAACTGAATAGGGCCATGAGTTTTCTGGTTCTGAAGGTACTTTAAAACAGTGGCCCCATGAATCTGTATGGCCTGTCACTGTTATGTATTACCCTGATGTAGCAGTTTATGTGGGATCCTAGCACCTGCCTTGGCTCATTGACAAATCTCTTTGCTTGGTCTGTACCATTTTCCCATAGCTCCCACTTTACCTGGGTTTCATCATGGAGGGTTTGTCCTATCTTACTGTCATCTAAAGGCAGCCTTCCTATAATAGCATCCTTCCCTGGTCCTATTCTCTTTAAGCCTACCTTCCCGGTCCCTTTACTGGTGTTGCCCGCTGAAGAGATGTTCCCCACGGCTTCTGTGGCTAGCTGTCCTAGCACTTACTGATTCTCTGTACTAATCTGTAGGGAGCCTTACCATCAGTGTTACATTTTGGTCCTCATGGCAGAGTCAGACATTCTGAACTTGTGTTGTAATAGCAGGAGCAGCTTTTCATCACAGCAAAGGCATGGCAAAAAAAAAAAAAAAAGGCAGTAAGTCATGACACCATTATAAATCCCAAATGTCATTTTTTCTTGCTATACTATTGGCTATGAACAATTATAGTTTATGAAGATAATATATAGGTTTTCAATAATTTCTATTTCTGGTTTGCTATGAGTAGTGAATATATGGAAAGAAAATATTTTTGTTCAAGATAGTCAGTATTTTGCTTATAAACTTTATGTCCTGTCACTATATATAAATAAGCATACCATTTTGAAACAATTTAATGTTTTGCAGTAAAATAAAATTCAGACTTAAAGTAGTTGTACATTTTTCAAGTTAGTCTATTTTTCTCATCAAAGTTTATAATCACTTTCTGGTACATGAAGATTATATAAATAATTTGATATAAAAGTCTGCTCTCTTCATATTTCAAGGTTTATTTTTTAGATGTAGAAAAAAATCAGATTTTTTTTTCTCTTTTCCAATCCTAGAATTAGAATTCAAACCACTTACAGGTATTTTCTCTTACTTTTTAATTTACCTGACTATAATTTTATCCAGTGGTGAAGTGTACAGGATCAAGGTCACCTTGCCCTATGTCAAGCTATTCCACTTCTTAAGTGTTTCTGTATTTAAAAATCTGTGTCATTAGATATTCAATTCTGAATTTACATTTATTTAATTTTAAATCCACAGATAAATTGGTTCTGCTTAGGAATATTATCCCAGAAATGTTGTTATGACTTGGTCATTTGGCTACTAAAACCAAAGACCAGATGGGAAAACATCTAATGGTTTCTCATTAATCCAGAGAATGCAGCTCTATAGAAGAGGCAATATGTTTGTTGTTGTGGCCAGTATTAAAATAAAAGTCAGCAAGAAAATAAAGCCTACTGATGTAGGGTGGGGAACAGGAGATGGGGAAAAGGATTGAGCAACTATTTTAAATGGAAATATATTTTGTAGAGTCATTGATTATGTGAAGATATTAAATATCACTAGTACAAACTCTTCACTTTCCTAGAGGAAATTCTAGGAAGGTAAGTGACCTACCCAACATAACCCAGCCAATTAATAATTAACCAAGACTACAACTCTATCTCATGACCTTCAGCCAGTATTCTTTTGGCCTTTAAAAATAATACAAACACATATAGGTGTTCATATGCACCAGTATTTGGGGAAAAAATCCAAGGAGGAGGAGCAGGAGGAGGGGAAAAGAACTGCTGAGAGTCGGTGAAAACTTCTAATAACCAATGGACACCAATTTATATCTACTGAAATCTGGGAATTCTTTTTTCTCACTATTCATATTTAAAAATTACTGAGTAAATGTTAGAAATAAAGCAAAAAATCAAAAGTTATGACTCCATTTGAATCATAGTTTGGCCTTGTCCAAGGGGAAGCCATGAAGATGAATCATAATCTCAAAAGATTCACCTAAATAAGCAGAATTTGGACTGGAACAGTCCCACTCTATGAATAGGGTACAGTTTCAGTAAGTTGTCATTCCTGTATATTTTTGTTCAAAAAGTGGTACCTGCTCCTCACTGGTCTGTCAAACTCATCACAAGTTAAGGATTCTTAAATGTATTGTAATTTGGTGGCATCATCTGTTTTGTGCTTTTGGTTTTGTTTGTTTGCTTGGGTTTCACAGTGGAAAGATGAAAATAATATTGGTATAGTAATTTGATTGTAATACATATAAATCAAGATTTGATGGTCTATGCCATAATGAAATTGAAAATGCTTATAAGAAAGTAGAAAGATAGATGTAAAAAGTCTCACTGACACAAATACAAATTCTTAAGCCTCATCTTCAGAAATTCTGATCTAGAAATCTGTAATTTTAAAAGAAACTTCCAGAGGATTTTAAAGTACATTCAAGGTTTGGAAGCCATTGACCTACACTGTCTAAATATTGGATGTTATGATTAACTTTAAAAGTTTATATCCAATTTATTTTTTACAATTTTTTGACTAGTTGTTGCTTTTATATTTTTATTTTTGTATTTACTGTGTATTTGGATTATTCATGGCTTCCTTAACCCCATTACCCTGGTTTATTGAGAGTTGGCTTGGTTGCTTTAGAAAGCCATATTTCTATAATTCTACAACTCTATAATTCTGTAATTAAAGCAAAGCTCAAACTTATTATTTGCAACAACCTTCAAAGATAATTGGAAAAATATAAAGATAATTGGAAAAATACAAAATACAAAAATACAATATGCCTCGTATTTTTTCCCTGAAAAAATATCTAGATCTGAGCTGTCTAATACAGTAGCTACTAATCACATACAACTATCTAATTTTAATTTAAAAAATTAAACAGAATTTAAAATCTAGTTCCTCAGTCAAGCTTAGCCTCATGTCAAGTGCTCAATTGCATAGTAGTTACTTGGTATTGAACCCCTGGGTATTAAACAGCATAAAGATAGAGCATTTCCATCATCACAGAAGGTTCCATTGGGCAGCATTCATCTAGACTGACCATCTACCTTACTCATAAGACTTGTCTCTAGAACTTTTAACTATTTGCAATATTCACACCCATTTTCAAAGTGTAAAATAATTTGCTAACACTAACGATATTCAAAGAATTTTTCCATAGGCTCTAAAGGAAATTTCAGCATTCAAAAGTATGTTGAGCAATATCTGATATATATGCAGTTTAGGGACTATAGGTGCCTATAGATAAATAGTACAACTTTTATTTGAATGTATACATCTTGTAGGTATGCTGGATATATTGTATGTGCCCCTCCAGGTCCTCTCATTTCCCCTGTCCACCTTGCTCTCTATCCCAGGAGCTGACCTGTAGGTATTAATGCCAATGGACTCCATTGCCCTCTTTCTTCCAATAGGTTTGGCGTGGAGTATGATATCAGGATATTATGCCTCTCCAGTTCCCTTCTCACTGGGTCCAAAAGGCTAACAATGTCTCATAACCCAAGGTATATCACTTATCTATTGTGATATAGCAAAGCAACCCAAAATTTAGTGGCTTAAAACAATTCGGTGCATTTTGGGGGTTCTCTCTGGGAAGTTCCTCTTTTCCATGTTGTGTTTGCTGGGCTCACTTATGTGGTTGCATTGAGTTGGGAGGTCAACTGGAGTCAGAACTTGTCTGGCACCGAAGGTGGAATGGCTAGAACACCTGGGGGTCGCTGATATTTTCTCTATGTTAAGGTAGTTGAATGACTTTCCATGATGGCTCAGGGGTTCAGGAGGGGGAAAGAAGACTTTTCTAGACCTCTTAAGACCTATGCCTGGAACTGGTCCAGTGTTACATCTGCAGCATTACATCCATTGCATTTTATCAGTCAAAGCAAGTCATGAAATAAGCACAGTTTCAAGGGAGGGAGATAAGACTCTTGATGGGAGAAGCAGTGCACACATGCAGAGATAGGAGGAATTGCGGGTGGCCATATCCACCACACAAAATCACAGATTCTGTCAAGGGACATGGCTCTCTTTGCTTTCAGTGTCCTGGTAACCATTTTTCCCCTTACCCCTCCAAGCTCAGAGGTGGTATGACTCCCCAATTATTACTAATCCCAAGGCACTAAATTATACATTGTGAATTTCTTACACCTATCCACCCCTTCCCTTGGTCAATAGTCCTTTCATTAAACTTCAAAGTACCTGAATGGGAAATTTTGTCTTTTCCTGTTTGATCCTATTTTAACAAATTCAACAAAAATTATTTATACTATTTTATCCTACCATCTTATACCTGAATTTTTTTATAATATTCTCTTGATAATTTTATTTTTTAACAACAATAAGTATTTAGGAATTTCCTCTGCCTAGTTATCTTTATATTGAATTTCTATGATTTCTTATATCAAGATTTAACCTTATTTGGAAATGCATATGAACGAATTTAACTAATATGTCTATGAAACATTTTTTAAAATCAAATCTCATGATTTTGGTAACATCTGTAACCTTCTGTGACAGGACTGACAATTTCTAATTAGATGAATCAGTTCTATGTTCCGTTTCAATGTCAATAGTATATTAAAATATCCATTTTTTAGTATTACATAATCTTTTACTTTTGTGTCTTAAGCAATTCACCAAACATTTTGCTTTAGCCTTTCTATATTGTCCACATTCAGCAGAATTCATTCCTTTTCACTATTCTCATTGATGCTTTTCTTGTTTCTCTTTTGACTTACCGATTTTTGTTTGAACAATTGAGATTTAAACCAGATGGTCATATGATCACTCAGTTTTTTCAGGATATAGGATTTTCAAAACTAAATTTCAGTGTTTTCCCTCAGACATACTGATTTCTTGATATCAAGTTTATTTAGGGTTGATAGAACTAGATCCAGAAAAAAAAAATCTTCCTATTCAAAAGAAAGAGGGCTTTCCCCCTTTTACATAAAAACTGATTTTTCAATGACTATTTTTTATTTATAAATATCTGCTGTCATATCATACTCCTTTAACATTTCATTTTATTCTAACTAAAGGGGAAAAAAGCCGTTAGCAACCTTAAAGTGGACCGCTACCCTGAGACTTAAGGAAACATTTGCACTAAACAAATTTAATGATATTTATTTCACGTCATTGAAATCCTGAATTTTTGTGTGGTACTCATTTTTCCGGTGGGACATGATAGCTGTCTGAAGGATATATAATATTTGTAAATAAGAATATAGCAGATACAGCCTGCAGATATGATACACACTACAACTGGAGTGTATCTAGATATAGAAATACTGGATTTCTAATTTTGAGTCACTGCAGCTGTAATAAATTTGTATAACTTATCATAAGGTAAATGCTAACTTCACGACATGTGTCATTTTTTGATACTGACATTCTATGTTCAGGTTCATTGTGCTCCTGAGATATTCCCATCATTTCCTTTCATGAGAGAATCTCTTCCTTGTGAACTACAGTGACTTTTTTATTGACATAATACAAGTGCAGAAGCTTTTCAGCAAAGCACTGCTTTGTAACAATAGGCCAGGAATATTCTGTCAAGCAATAAATCATCTATATACTCACTGGAGCACAAAAATATTTCAGTTATATACCTGGTAAAATCGATATTCTGGTAGGGAGATTTTGATTAAATGCTGTTTCTTCTACAACTTTGGTAAAATTTCAGGTATTTAATTCCCATATAATGATGTTTCTGAACTTCATATATACATTGTTATGTTTTCCACCTGAATTCCCAGCTGAATATAAAACTGAGAACAAGAAGAGGTGTTATTACTTAGAGGTGTTTTTAACAGCTCTCCAATTTCATAACTTGTCATTTCCCTTTTCTTTGATTTAGAAATGTGTTGTACTCCTGGAAGTTTTCACATTTGATATATGTAAAAAACAGAATAATTTGAAAGGGATTATACTAGTATAGTAGTTAAGAGCTCAGATTCTGCAGCCAGACAACCTGGGTTTTTAGTATCAGATCTGTGCCTTGCTTGCTTTTAACTTTGTGAAAGTTACTTACTCTCTCAATGCCTCAGTTTCTTCATCTGCAAAATGGGAATGATATCCCTATACATAGGAGTAACAATACTTCATAGGGTTGTGGTATTAAAAGTTAATATATGTAAAGAGCTCAAAATAGTGACTATTACATAGTAAATTCTCTGTGGTTGTTATCATTATTGCTATTGAAAGAAAATGAAAGTTCATATGCTCATTTAATTAGTTCCAATCATTGTCATTAATTTATTTCATTTTAATTTTCCTGCAGTGAAAATGAATGCAATGGCTTCTTTTGCCATTATTGATACTTTAAGTTGCATTTTTATGTTTATTTGTAAACTATCCCACAATGTTTCACAATATGTTAAATATTAGGAATTAAATAATAATTTGTGAGTAATGTCTCCATTCCCAGAGATTCTAACTTCATCCTAACCAGGCAAAGCAAATTACTCTCTTAAATACTAAGCAAGTAGTTGCTTTAAAGTCAACCCATTTTCTGGTGCCATATACCTGTTACTTTTTAAGCATGTAATAGTTGATACTTTACTGTTTCTCACCTTGATTAGAGACTAAGACCTTGTTTTGACTATAAAGGATATATTTCTTTACAAGGCAGAGAGTGCCCTTGTGTTTCAGAGTGAACAATGGAGTAGAAGGTGGAATACCTGAGTTCGGGTCTGGGCTCTGCCATTTACTTGCTGGATGATCTCTTACTTTTGTGACTCACAGTTTAGCTTAGGGAAAACTCTGTGATTAATGTAAAAATCAATGTGATAAATAACACAAAAACATGTTAGGTACTGAAAATATTACACAAATAAAAAGCAATGTTATTGAAGCAACTCTATACTTTTACCCTGCCGAAGAAGTTAAGAATGAAACTGGTTTTAGATATGCATTGCGTAGAAGTAGGGTTGGGGTACTATAACAGAAGAAGCTGATGTTCATGCTGAGGGAGAGGGACAATGATGATTTCCAGACAGTTCTTAGAGTGGGACCACAACTCTCAGAAGCACTGCATGGTGGTGAAACATAGGTTATATTTGGCAGAAGTGACCCAAGCTAGAGGTCAGATTAATGCTGTCCGTAAGATGATTCCAAAGTCTTATTTTTGTCCAAAGCCTTTTGAAAAATCTATGGAACATTTTTCTAAAGATTATTAATGAATGACAAAATTAACAGATTTCAATTGTATCTCCTTTTCCTCCTTACTGCTCCTGGTGGAGATGCTTATGGCTCTAGAATATAGTCTAACGGAAAGGGAAGGAAAGAAAAAAATAATGGACATAGTAGATGTTCATAATATATTAAAAAAATGCCAATTAGGTAAGTGCTATATTAGAAAAAGGAAAAATTATTTTCATTTTTACAGTCAAATGTTCTGCCCCTGAGCTATATCCCTACCCAAGTAATTTTTAACAAATATTTATTGTGCTACTCATTCTGACAGCATTACAAAGATGATCATCCATGCCTTGTCTTTGAGATTCTTCTAGTCTAGTTGAGGAAAGACTTGTATAAACATTCCTCCTACCCAAACTACATAAAAGAGATCCATTGTTTTCCTAATCTGGATGTTAGGTAAAGACCGAGGAGAGCGTGGGTAACTGAATTTGCAGGAAGGGAGAGGACAGCCAGACCTGACTCAACGGGGAGTGAGGGAGCAACTGAGGCAGCTTCACCGGAAGTGGAACTTTGAGGAACGGATTTAAAGAAGACTGTTTGTGAAGTTTGTTTGTAAGTCATGTAACTCTCTCTTTGCATCCCAAAGAACCATCACTGAACTTCTGTGTTTCATTTCAATGCAGTTGAGTTGGATTTGTGAGTATATGGAATTATTTTTGGATATGATGTTACACTGACACTAGCCGTAAGGTGAGAGAAGAAGATGGTCCAATTAATTTTACATACAGATTTATAAAGAAATAAACCAAATCCAGGGACAATGCCACTAGATTTTTGCTTAATGTTTAAATAAGATTTTAATGGTAACATTATTAGCCACAACCTCTGAACAAATCAATAATTGAGAGATGTAAAAACAAATGATAGAATTGTATTTAATATATTGTGCTACTGATAATAAAAACTATTACTGCCATTTATGAGTGTCCAGCCAGAAATTAGTTTCCTTTATACCATCTAATTCTAATAATAACTTAAAACATGGCAAATGTTGATAGCCTCATTTTAAAGAGAAGAAAATGGAGGCCCAGTAGTTAGGTGACATGCCCTAGAAAGTTGCAGAGCTGGAATTTCAATTGAGGTTGACTCCAAAGCCTATTCTTTTTCCAACTTATTATGCTCCTCTGGAAAGAATACAACTTATTTTAGGAGCTACTCATAAAAGCATCTTCTATTAATTCCATATTTATAGTCTCATAAACTGAATCTTAAATTATACCATTTTAGAAGATAGTATATTAAAACGTGGAACATATTTGGACTGGCACAAAGAGTTGATTAAATGTTAGCTAATATTGTATTTGCTATTTTTTTGTTCCCAGTCCATTATATATTTCTGTTCTCATCTCACTTTCTGTGTCTGTTAACCCTTTTCCCATCATGTTTCCCCACAATGAGTATTATTATAGTCGTCATAGCTGAAGTATGGAAGCAAACCAAGGAGAACAGCAACACAGTGTCAAACAGAACAGGTATCAGCTCAAACTTAAATAAGAGGCACCTGCTGAATAGAAGTACTCACAAGGGAACATCCATGTCAGATGTGTTTCAACACTGAACTTATTTCTGGGTTCCTGTTTTTTCTATTCCACCCATGACCAGTATCTCAGTTAAAGAAAGTAGAGACAAAAGATAAATGAACTGTTATAGTTCCCACTGCATACCTTTTATTTACAATACTTACTCCATGGCTATAATTACTTTCTTTTTATATAAGCCTTCAAGAGAATTGATCACGTTCTATTTATCATTTTCTCAGTAACTAGCAAAGTGTCGTGCATATAGTAGGCATTTGGTTAATATCTGTTGAATAGATCATGCATGAATGAATGAATAAAAGAAAACAAGTCACAGAGGGTCACTGGTATGCTCATCTCGTGGGATGAATGCTGTGCATGCGAGTGTAAGGGGTTCCAGGAATTTCCTGGCTGGTCAAGAAAAATGATATGACCACAAGGTGGCAGTAGAACACATAAACTTTATTTGGTCAACACTTTGACAGGTTTGTATGCAACACAGTTCCCTCACAGCATGGAACTGTGCAGAAGCTGCCACATGGGAGCCACCATTTAGAAGGGGAGGAGGGCAAGGAAACTCCCCGAGGAGAACGGGCAAAGGGAGGGGAATCACCTGTCTAGGTGATATCCCTCAGAAGCACTACAGTGAGTCTCTGGATCAGAGAGCTCTGAAGCACATCAGTAGCTTGGTATATTAATAGCCTGGGGCTCATCTATAGCCTGAGGCAGACAGATATTGGGCACAGGTCTGTGAGGCATGCAGAGAAGGCAGGCTCTAACTAGCTGATAATCTGCTTATTTAGGCTATGTTGAAAACAATTGAATGTGTAAAAATTTGAGTTTGGTGCTGGCAAGCTTTTGAGCAACAAGGCCTAAGCCTGCTGTGAAGACATAAACAACCTAGGGACCAATATACAGGAGCCATCATTGGCTTATTTATATAACAGTAAGCAAATATGATATAAAAGATCATAATTCAAGAAAGAGAGGGAGTTTATTGGCTTTAGCAAGCATTATTTCATGTACCTAATTTTCTTCAGGCATTATATCATTATATCATGCTAAGAAATGGTTTACACCACTGTACACAAATACAAATTAAGGATAATTTCTATGATTTGAGTTTCAATAAAAGCACAATTGAACAATAAGTACCAATCTCTATAGATTAAGAAATAAACTATGAATCCTTTTGTAAAATTGATTATGAAATAAACTCTTTCACTTTTAATAACAGAAAAGAATATTATGTGAAGTAGTTAAATGAATTAAATTCTCTGAAGAAAAATAAATCATAATTATATTTCCTTTAGTGCCACTCTGTTCATTAAGAAAACTCAGTTCTAGTTTCTCTTTTAGGAAACAGACAGTTTATAATTGTTTTTAATATCATTTGAGTACCTATAATTATTCTTATACACATAGCGTAATAATATTAATATTAAAGACAAAAGTTTACATTTGTCTTGTATTATCTGTCTCTTCCCATAAGGAACTTACATCTTAAGTCAAATGCTGTGAGTGCATGTCATTTATGTAATTTCTGTCGCTAAGGATGTCATATGTCATGGATGCCAGCAAGGGAAAACAACTCGGAAGTCCTATCCAATTGCTGTTATCTACCTCAAGTCTAGATATCTGGTGATAAGATGTAGTCTCTGCATTATGTTCTGACTTGTTTTTCTTGGTTCTGAGACCTATGAACTAAAAAAAGAATGCATCTGCTCACTCCATACCCGATAGACAATGGTAGAAGAGAGATTAGAAGAGCAGAGTAAATCCTCCCATTCAAAAATGGGAGGAATGGCAGGCACCAGTAGGCACTGGTCTGTAAGTATTTCGAAAATGCACTGTGGGGTGGTTGTGAGGGTGAGGAATCCTGAGTGTCTGGTCTCTAGATATATTCTCAGGAAGGGACTTTTATTTATCCTCCTTGGCCATCTCTTAAGTAGATGTTGTGGAAAATGCCTTAGTTGGGGGCTTCAGGGAAGCTTTTTCTTCCCACTTTCTGGATAAAGAAAGTTGGTAGCCCAAGTGTAATTTTAAATCTTGAACAGTATTTTTTTTTTCATTTTAATTTCAGGTTTGTGTTTGCTTTATCAGTACAACCCTCTTTGAAACTCATCAAGCTTCTTATCTATTTGATTATAGTGAATTCCATGTGCCAATAACCCTGCCCACAGCTTTTTTAGAGACACAATTCCCAGATCTGCTGTATTACTTTGTTATATCTCCCCATATCTCCTTCTCTAGACTTAGTAAGGGCTACATTGAGACTACCTCACTTCTATGGGAAAGTCAAGCTTTTATCTGATCTTCATGCTGAGTCATTTTATCCAGTTGAAATATCTTTAGGTTGATGTACTCCTAATTTGATACTTGTCCTGAGGCACCATAAGGAGCTCAATAATTTTAACAATAGGCATGAAGGCTATACCTTTAATGTTATTTTTGACACAGATTAAGTTTTAATGAGACTTTGTCACTCTAAGTCTTCCTCAGCTAGGCTCTATAGCAGTTAGTTTTTCCAGTATTGCAATGCCTCAAATTTTTGGACTGGCTCTCTTCCATTCCATGTATTTTTGCAAACTATTTTATGATTAAAGGTCTTGTCAAAAGTAGTCAACATACTCTACTGATATTCTGTTTTCCAGTACCTTCCCCTCTCTAGAGCTTAAATTTACAAGGTACATGATCTGTCTCCTAATTTATCAAAGACAACATTTAACCAAATGTTTTTCTACTGTATAATATGGATTGCTAACTGTCTAGCTTCCAATATCAATTTTCTCATAACCTGCCTGCAAGTCAGTGCCACATTAGGTTTTTGTACTATCAGTGCCCTACTCCTGATACCAATTTCTAGATTGGTTAAGATAGGCCTTGTCATGCTGCGGTGGCATATTAACCTTGAAATCTTAATGGCTTTAATTAACAAAGGTTTATTTCTCACCCCTATTGCATACCTAAGGCAGATTAGCAAAGGATCTCTCTTCCACATAGTCACTCAGAGACCTAGTCTAACAGAAGATACACATGTAGATTCTCACTGGTCACCAAGGCAGATGTAGAGAGTGCATAGAAAATTCACTTCTTCTCTGCTTTCACCCGGAAGTAACAGATGTTCTTTCCGGTCATAGTTCATTAGACAAAATTAGACACATGGCCCTGTCTAATTTCAGGGTGCTTAGTAAACATAGGAGATCAAATGAAACATTTGGTGAACATTGCAGTCTCTCCTACAGAGAAAACTACTAAAGTATATGAAGCTACGAAAAAAAAATATATATATATAAATTAAAGGCTGAATATATTTGCTAAATCTGTATTTTCAGAGATAGTAGGAATCTGTCTATGTAGTCTTGGAAGACTAGTTTTCAGATAAATAAAACTAATTCTACTTTCAGTGGGTTAATATATACCTATTAAATAGTTTAGGGAATGATATGGACAAAACTTACAAAGTAAGTTCAAGAAAGAGTTATATTCAAAACAGTAGTTCTGTGTATAGCACGTGGATTATAGGAAACAAGTGGTGCTTAAAGCATATCCTTGAGCTTTGGACAGATAACCATGTGAATACTCTCCAACAGGCAAATCCTGGGGCATCTGTTGGACTGAATGCTGAACCAGAGAGCTTGTCTGACCTAGAATAGAACTTTTTTTTGTGTTTCAGGAGAAATGATTTACACCTATAATATATCCAGACTTGAAGTCAAAGGTGGTTCTGCTTCAGTGGCCATCTATAAATGATGTGCCTTTGTAAATTACCAAATTTATGTTACACACCTCTTTCTAGACATGTGTATTAAGATTCTAAAATTACTAAGAAAAGGATTATGATAAATGTACCTTTCTCCCACGTAAAATTGAAGAATTTAAAATATAGTTTTGAGTATTAATTAATAGGATTATTTAAAATAGATTTATTTGGTCCTTTTATGTGCTAATTATAAGCTAAGAACTTGACAAGTTAATAGATAAATACAAAATAAATATTGAACAGACTAAGTAGCTATAATAATAATGTTACTCATTGAGATACCATCTAAGGACTTGTCATGCATTATCTCATTTATGTCTTATAATCTAGGAGGTATTTACAGTGACAAAACTGATAGCAGTGGATTCAGCAACTGACTCACTGTCATAACAGGTGGCAGGTCTGGTATTCAAACCTAAGCAGTCTGACTCCAAAAGGCTAAATTCTTGATTCCTACTGTTTACTGGTCTCTCTTTTATATGATCAAAGGTTGTGTTTGCTTTAGATCATTAAATTGAACCATCTTGAAAGCGTGTTTGTGTTTGCAGACTGCAACTCAATAGTTATCATGCCAAATTCAACGAAGGAGAATTTATCAGCTTACACTGATCTTTTTCCTACTCTTCTCCCCTATCTCACTGTCACTCATTCCCACGTGTTTGCCTAGGAGACTATATCTCTAAAAAAGAACGTTCATGTTTAATACACCTCCCCACCACCTCTTTTGAGAACCACAGCTCTTGTTTGTATTGGTAACTATTTTTGCTGTGTAAGGGGAAAGGTGACATGTAAAAGAAATGTAGGTATTTTGATCTCAGACAGAGTTATCATACATTGGTCCTGAAATGTAATGCAATGGTTAAGAGTAAAGGATTCGTGATCAAACAAGGTGTATAGCCTTTCATTGTTGTACTGATATTTTTTGGCAACCACTATTCTACCCTCTGCTTCAAGGAATTTGACCATTTTGGATCTTTTATATAACTGGTATCATGTAGTATTTGTCTTTTTGTGTCTGGCTTATTTTACTTAGCATAATGTCCTCCATGTACACCCATATTGTTGCAAATGGCAAGGTTCCTTCTTTTTTAAGACTAAGTAATATTCCATTGTATGTATATACCACATTTTCCTTATCCATTCATCTCTTGATGGACATTTAGGTTGCTTTCATGTCTTCACTATTGTGAATAATGCTGAAATGAACATAGGAATATAGATACCTCTTTGAGATACCAATTTTCATTCCTTTGGATGTATACCCAGAAATGAGACTGCTGGATAAAATTGTAGTTCTATTTTTAATCTTTTGAGGAAGTCCTTTATTGTTTTCCATAGTGCCTGCACCAATTTACATTACCATCAAAAAGGTACAAGGGTTCCTTTTTCTCCACATCCTCACCAACGTTTATTAACTTTAGTTTTGTTCTTTATTTGTTTGATAATAGGCGTCCTGACAGGTGTAAGGTGATATTTCATTGCAGTTTTTATTTGCATTTCTGTGATGATTACAAATGTTGAACACCTTTTCATGTACCTATTGGCCATTTGTATATCTTATTTGAAGAAATATCTATTCAATTCCTTTGCCCATTTTTTAATTGAGTTGTTTGGGTTTTTTTGCTATTGAGTTGTAGGGTTTCTTCGTATGTTTGGATATCAGACACCCTTTATCAAACACATGGTTTGCAAATACTTTCTCCCATTCCATAGGTTGCCTTTTCATTTTGTTGATTGTTTCCTTTGCTGTGCAGAAGCTTTGTAGTTTGCCTGTGTTTTTGGTGTCATATCCAAGAAATCATTGCCAAAGCCAAATATAAAATTCTGAACTTTACCAATGATGCATTTTTTTTTTACTTCATCAGGTTCCAAGACTCTTCCCTAGAGTAGAATAAAATAATATAATTTAAATTCCCAATTCCTGAACAAATTAAAGAAAACACCATTTTCCTCAACTACAATAAAGCAAAGTTTTGGCCGTTACTACACAGCTGATAATGTGTGAATCTGGTAGGTGGCTGCTGGGACCTTATTGCTTTAAGGATCTCATTCCAACCAGAACTGCTCTTCCATTACTAGACTAGTGAAGCAGGAGTTCAGGAATAATTGTCAGCAAATAAGACCATGCAGGAACTTGCAGAATAAATTGCCATATGTCACTGGCAGTGTACAAAGTTTCAGTCAGCAGCCATGGGCCCTAAGCACATATTGTAGTAGATATATTACAGGTAAAGGCCACTCTCTTACATTTATGAGCCAATGGGCCCTGGAAAGTTTAACTTGACAATAGATGTTAGATTGTTAAGGTACTCCAAAAATAGTACCATAAGAAATTCATAAAATGTATTTTTAAAACATTTTATTCATTTATTTATTTGTTTGGAATCTATTTTTTAACCTACTGAGATGCAATATAAATAATATGTAGAAAATAGTTATAAAATAAAGTAGTAGTTGTAGGAAAGGTTGATCTTCTAGGACAGAGTATTTTAAGCTTATTGTTCAGTGTATGTGGAATGATGCTTAAACCATTATCGTTTGGCCATAGATATAATGTATGAGTAAGGCAGAGTCCTTGCTTTTGTATAGCCTCTTTTAAATGCAATGTCCCTCTTTATATATAGCCATTCTTGCTTCCAAATTGCTGTATTTTTAAAAAGGCACTTAGCAAAATCATTGGAATTTGATATATTTATGTTGTTGAGGAGCATTTCTGTGGAAAATTCCTCCCTAAATTAGTTGGATTTTTTATATGTAATGGAGTAAAAAGGGAAGATTTTATTCAAATAAGGGCATTTCACCAATCTTTTTTTAATGATATATAGTAACACTTTTGTGACTATTTAAATGCCTGAGAGGTGACTACTTATTTCAGAATGTTTTTACATATATTTCTGTTTTAATATTCTATTATGGGCAGAAGTGAAATGGGACTTAAATTCAGGTTGTTATCAATACTCTAATAGCTCTCAATGCATCACTGTTTCGTGTAAGCAAACCTTTGCAGAGGTTTAGCAAAACTATCGGATCAGACAAATCTATTTATCCAATAGCTGCTTTACATTTTTTTCTATAGAATATTGTTTTTCACACTTTTTATTAACTTCAGTACCCTCTGTGCAAACCAAATTACTCACAAGCCCAAATGTAAAACAAATACAAAAAAAAAACTCCATACAGCCATGCATTGCTTAACTTTAGGGATACATTCTTAGAAATATGTCATTAGGCCATTTTGTCTTTGTAGGAATACCATGGAGTATACTTACGCAAACCTAGATGGTGTAGCATACTACATACCTAGGCTGTATGGCATGGCCTATTGTTCTTTAGCTGCAAATCTGTACAGCAGGTTACTATACTGAATACTGTAGATAACTGTAACACAATGGTTAGTATTTGTGCATCCAAACATATCTAAACATAGAAAAGGTACAGTAAAAATATGTTATATCAGATGAAAATGAGTACACCTGTATAAGGTAGCTCCATTATAGTTTTATGAGACCAAGTCACATGCAATACATTGTTGACTGAAATGTTGTTAGGTGGTGTGTGACTGTATTTGGAGGATGTGTGGGCATAAGGGCCCAGAGCTCTGACAGCTTTTATCCTCCTGTTTTCCCATCCCCATATTTCTACCACTAAAGCACCTTTTGAAAAAGAATGCCTGAATGGAAAATATATAAATCAAATGACTATTCATACCATATGTAGTTATAGTACCAAATGACTATTCATATGGTAACCTAACTGTAATCCCTAAACCATAGTCCTGGCTTCTGATCTATGCCTACTTCAATTTGCCATTTTCCTTTCCTAAAAATCACTTTCCTATTTCTCACCTCCATCCCTGCCATCACTCCCAACCCCACAGTCTACACAGATACACATGCACACATGCACACACACATTTTCTAGTCATGACTACTACCAATCTTTTTTTTTTATTTCAGCATCTTATGGGGGTACAAATGTTTAGGTTATATATATTGCCTTTGCCCCACCCAAGTCAGAGCTTCAAGTGTGTCCATTCCCCAGAAGGTGCGCACCGCACCCATCAGATGTGAACATACCCATCCCCTCCTCCCCGCTCCCACCTGCCCTGACACTCAATGGATGTTACTACTATAGGTGCACATAAGTGTTGATCAGTTAATACCAATTTGACGGTGAGTACATGTGGTGCTTGTTTCTCCATTCTTGTGATACTTAGTAGAATGGGCTCCAGCTCTATTCGGGATAATATAAGAAGTGCTAGATGACCATTATTTTTTTGTGGCTGAGTACTACCCACTTCTTAAACACATTCTATGCTGGACAAAGACCAGATCAAATGTAAATTTTAAGGTAGACTAAGAAGATGCTCATTCCATTACTATCCTTTCTTCTGCTGGTAATCTACTCTCTCCAACTGAACTTGGCCGTTACTTTTTTCCTGGGTGGCACCCATATGCTTCACGTTCTCAACTGTTTGCTCTCTGTCAACATCAATCTACCCTAGGCTAGGGCTCATTTTTTAAAAGCCCTGATAAATGACATACATCCATTAAATAGATGGCTAATTTGTTAATAGTAATGTAATGAATTATTTTAGGGTCCTCTACCTCATAATATTTATATCCCAATAGTAATATTCAGTTGCATAATACAAAAAAGTAAGTTATATTGAACTCTAGTTATAAGACTGGTTAAATAAATATGTTTATGAATACCATACTGGTGGGTGACCAATTGTTAGTGGTAATATCTTAGATTTGTTTAGTGCCTTATTATCCAGGTTCTTTAAATATAATACTTTAGTGTTTCCCAAAATATGGGAACCAGGCTACTACTGATATGGGATATTATTTTAGGTGGTGGCCAAGGCAGTCTTAAGTGATACATAAATACTTACTATATATAACAAGAAATTGTATGTAATTATTTTGAAACCTCAAGGACAAAGCCTCATCTTGGTGTTAGTTTCATTTTGAAATAAATTTACTCATGTAAAAATGAGTAGATTTAAATTGAGATTAAGTAAATGCATTGTATGTATCAAAATATTACTCTACCCCATAAATATGTCTAATTATATATCAATTAAAAATAAAATTTAAAAAGATTAGGTAAATAATAGGGAATGACCAAATTTATAAAAGTGCTGGACTTACTTAAATTTGGGAAACTGCATCAACTCATTTGTTCTTCATAAAAATTCTTTGATGGGTGGTATCATTATTCTACCTCCATTTTTTAGCTAATGAAACCAACACTGAAAGGTTTAATGATTTGTCATGTCTAAGCAGCAAATATGAATCCTCTCTTCTGATAGTGTCAAATGCTATGTCTTCTATATCAAGGTATAAAATCAGGCTTGTCTCATGATTGCTTGTATTTTTAAGCATGTTCATATTTATAAATATACACATGAATTCAGAAAATATTAAAATGCTTAATATATAAAAGTATGTTCTGAATAGATATAATTAATTATAGATAGACTTTGCATGCTCTAGCATTGTAGAACTAATGTGAATAAATTCTTAGGAAGTAAATACTAGAAAGGTATCTTGCTTAAAGTAAAATTCAGATAACAGTGTTAAAACTGGATACATTTTATAATGTAAACAGCTGTTCAGAAGGATGACTTTATAACTTTTGAATTTATATACAAAATGCATTTTCAAAAGAAATATCTATTTTATATGCAGTGAATGCCATTTCTGATATTCTTTTAAATTCTTGATAATAAATTAATAATATTTTGGGTAGCACTAAAGGTTGTTTAAACATGAGTTGCTTTTCAATACAACTAACAAAGCCATGTGTGGAACACAAAGATACTATGTAGACTGGCTGCATTTGTAAAAGAATTTCCCCAGATAGGAATAAGGCATTTGCTACAAATAGTCTAAATAACAGATTTGCTTTTCCTTACTTTATTTTGGGAGGGTGGAGGCTGGCAGAAATGCAGTTTCAAGTGAATGAGTGCTTTCTGTTTTTCTATTTTTTTATAAATGTTATAAAATGTTACACATACACACACACACACACAGAGTAAATTTTTATCCATTTATAACTCCTTCAAAGGGCTTGAGAAACATGGTTTGGATTTCACTAATATTTCTGAAATATCAAAAGGATACTGATATTGATGAAATAAAAGTGTCACCACTTTTATCAAAACTATGCTTTGAGGAAGATCAACTAACTGAAAAACATTTTTTTTTTCTTTTTCTTTTTCTTTTTTTTTATTGGGGGAAAACTACAAAGCATTTACAGTACAATGTTTACAGTCACAATTTGTAGTGAGCTGATTTCCCAAAATATATTACCACTCAAGTTGACTTATCTTGTTACATTCAAA
>CAUYRT010090792.1:0-34627 GCA_963574885.1 Lepilemur ruficaudatus | reverse complement strand
TGGCTGTCTTTCTTTTTAAAGAGAATTGTTTAAAAACTGTTATATTTACCAACATATTTGTCGTTTTGTGTTTTTTTCATTTCTTTAGATCCAAGTCTTATCAGATGTCATTTTTCTTCTGACTGAAAACATCAAATAACCCCATCAATAAATGGGCAATGGAAACGAACAGAAACTTTTCCAAAGAAGACAGAATAATGGCCAGCAAACATATAAAAAAATGTTCAACATCTCTAATCTTTAGAGAAATGCAAATCAAAACCACAATGAGATACCACCTAACCCCAGTGAGATTGGCCTCTATCAAAAAATCCTGAAACAACAAATGCTGCCAAGGATGTGGAGAGACAGGAACACTCTTACACTGCTGGTGGGACTGCAAATTAGTGCTACCTCTGTGGAAAAGAATTTGGAGGTTCCTCAAAGAGCTAAAAATAGAAATACCATTCAATCCAGCAATAGCATTATTAGGCATCTACCCAAAAGAGCATAAGGCATTCTATAATAAAGACATCTGCACCCGGATATTTATGGCAGCACAATTCACTATTGCCAGGTCGTGGAAACAACCCAAGTGCCCGTCAATTCATGAGTGGATTATTAAAATTTGGTATATGTTTACAATGGAATATTACTCAATTTTAAGAAATGACAGTGAGCTAGCACTGCTTATATTATCTTGGATTGAGTTTGAGCCCATTACTCAAAGTGAGGTGACACAAGATTGGAAGAATGGGCTCCACATGTACTCGCCATCAAATTGGTACTGACTGATTAACACTATGGTGCTCAAATGGTGGTAGTGTCCATAAGGGATTTGGGGGTTGAGGGAGTAGACCCACATCTGAGGGATGTGGTGAGCATTTTGGAGGAGAGGGGCACGCTTGAAATGTAGTTGGGGATGGGAATTAGGGGTCTCAATAGGGGAAAGGAAATCCTCTAAAACTGATTTGTGTGAATAGCTATACAACTTGGTAAATTTACTAATCATTTAATTGTACACTTAAAATGGAGTAATTGCATGATATGTAAATTATACTTCTATAAAGTTGTCTTAAAAAAAAGCAAAAACAGAACAGAAACAAACAAAAAGCTATATAAATTGGGTGCCATGTTCATTATAAAGATAAAAGCCATTTGTAAGAACTTGCAAATGTCATGATAGGTAAATATACATGGTCAATTAAAAAAAACTTATTTTAGTATAGATTGCAATGTAGCTAATGAATTCTGTCAGTTTGGTTTGTCTAAAATGCCTATTTTATCTATGTGTTTGAAAGATATGATCACTGAATAAAGAATTCTGCATTGACGTTTTCACTTCCTTTAAGCTATGTAGATATATCGCTACATTATCTTCTGGGCCTTACTGTTCCCAAATAAAATTCACTGGAATTCTATTCATACTGTTCTTCCTCCAAATATAATGTGCATATTCTTCACTGATTGCTTCTAAAATTTTTTGGTGTGATTAGTTTACAGAAGTTTGAACTGTGGTGTGGATAATGGATTGCTCTTTTTCCTATTTAGGGTTCACTCAGTTTCTTGGACTTTTAGGTTGGTATATTTCACCAAATTTCAAAAAAATTTGCTATTATTTCTTCAAATATTTCTTTTTTTCTGTTTTATTCTCTTACTGTCTGTCTTCTGAGACTAAAATTATAGCCATGAAAATCTTTTCTTATACTTTCATAAATTTAAAATACGGACAGTTTTGACGAAACAGTTCTATGGACAGCCTGTATTTGATTGCCTGAATTAGTATTAAAATAATTTCTCATGATAAATAGACATACTCTTTTTACTTTAGTCATTTTCAGTAAAGATAGGCACTGTTTAATAGTTAAGAATGACTTAGAATATTTACCTTTTTTGGCTCACCTTTATAGCTGTGGCATTTGTTATTTACAGTTATTTTTGCCTCTTCCTTGACCTTGCTTGTCTCTAGTAAGATTAAAAGTGCAAGGAACACTTGTTCTAATATAATAGCCATGTTAGGTAATATACATAAGAAACATTTTCCAATTAGCAATGACACAAGGATCACAAACTATTGCAATGGATGTGAAACAATGAGCCCTTGGTAATATTTTTGAAATGCTAAATTTTGCCTAATGCCCTTTCTACTTTAAAAACGACTGTCAAAATTTTTAACGTGCATTTTGCCTAACCCAAGAGCACACAGTTAAAACCTTATATTAATGATCTTTGATACTGTCCTCATGGTACTCAACATGTTCAAATCAAACCCATTACCATCCAACCAACCGTGCAAATCTATTCATTGATTTATTCATTTTTACAAATCTATTGAACAACTGGTATGTGCAAGGCTGTGTGATATAGAAATAAGGTTAAGAAGACACACACTTTTATTGCTTTCGCAGTCTACAGTGAAAAGACTCAAAAGCATTAAGACTTCATAAATAAATCAAGAGCTACCTTTAAAATGTAAGTTGAATTATTCTAATTCCAACTGCTACATCATTCAGTGGGTTCCCATCGTTCACATGATAAGAATCAAATTTCTTAATGGAACATCCATACCATGTTCTATACATCCCTCTCCAATCTCCTGTCTCTGACTATTGTGGTCAAATCATCTGAACTAGTGGACCTTTTCAAATATAGTCATTCCCTCCTTAATCTTGGGCCTTTAACAAGCTAAGAAGAAATTTTTCCCCTCAATTTTCACTTGACCAACTTATCCTGTCATGGTGTGGTGGATACCAGAGTTGTGCCCACCAGACATCCTTGTAGAGATGACTGACTCGCTTCCCCAGTTCTTGGACAATTCCAGCAGAAAGCCTTCGCTGTTGCCCCCTACGGAGCATGCCTCAGCTGAGGTGTTGTGCCTCACCCAAAGCCTTGCCTTCTCATAGAAGGGCCCATATTCAATGACTAAACCATGTGGGAGAAAAACATTCTGGCTCCTTTGCTCCAACTCAGGGCTTCCCTTTCCAGTCCCCAGTACATTTTGCCAAAGACTGATTAAGACAGCATCACAGATCAGTTTTATCCTTGATTCCCTTCTGCAGATGGTAATTCTAACATCATCCCCTAATAAGCTTCTCGATGTCAATCTTCCTCTCAAAATCAGCTCCCCAAAGAACACAAATTGCAACACAGCATTACTGAAGTGCACCTACTTTGCTCTTTTCTCATTTGTTTTAACTCTATGCTCTTGAACCTATGTATTTTTGAACCTCAAAGTATTTGATGTATCTAGTATTCCTTCAATAATTCTTACTTTACCCGTTTCCATTTCTAGCACATAAAGACTTTGTAATCTATGAGATGAGATGGTGCTGTAAGGATATAAGATTTGCAAGAAAAAATACAGAATCTGAAACTCCCTCCCTTGTGTTTGACATTGTGTGCCACTGTGCAGGAGTACTTAAGATAAAAGGAAGCTCTACCATACCTAAGTGACATGTGCTTTGAATTTGCTGTTCAGGTGACATACACAAGGGGTGGGGTTTGTAGTTTTCCTGATATGTCATAATCGGAGACTGAAATAAGGTGGTAGCATAGGAATAAGTAAAGTGGGGGATATTACATAGTTTAAAGCAAAATAATTTGGAAACAGCCTAAAAAAATGAAGCAATGCTTATCTTAGACTTACCTGTGGTGTGAAGAATTACCATAATTAATTGTCATTTGTTTGTAGCTGGGTTATCTTCTGTATGTTCGAAACCAAATGTGTTGTATTTTAGATGACAATATAAAATGGTGGTTGGGTGTAAATATAAAACTAATTCACGTCCCACCAGGATTTAGCCCCATCTATAAGTGTCCCACAAGTATTTCTCAGAGTTTCCCAGACCTTCCCAGTCATTTATGTACTTCACAGACATCCTTGCAATTTCTTTTTTCTTACTGCCTGATTGCCTCCTCCGATGGTCAGGCTGCTCACCAGATCCCCGCGGTCCTGGCCCAGGCGCATGTGCTAAACACCACCGACGCATGGGGCGGCCTAATGGAGGGGTCATTGTTCTCCCTGCATCAATTGTCCTTGCAGGTCTCTACTGGAGCTGAAAACCAGACCTCCTTTCTAGAGCTTGAGATTGGTCATTGTTAGTGCTGCTAAGTGCTGGTTATTTGCCGCATTTCATGCTGAATCCTGATCAGCCTCCAGGCAACCATGGGCAACCCAACCCCACCAACTGAGCTATTCTCCCATTCACCAAAGAGTGGACATTCTTCACTCCTAGATCAGTGGATCCATCTCATTCCCCGCTCCAATGGAGTAGCAATGCCCACGGGTTCCCTTAAGATTAAACATATTCCCCATCTAACAAAATGAAGTTCAACCCACATTAACAAAAGCAATCACAAACTTATCAGATATAGTGCCTTGCCTTTTTGCACCGCTATACAACTTTGACACAGATTGGCATGTAAGGAAGGAGCAGTGAGTTCAAGTATGTCAAGCATATCTCTTCATGAAGCACATGCACACACATGCACTTGGCCACCAATGAAGCCAGGAGCAGACTTAGTCTGGCCTTTATTTTGCACAAGAATAACTGAAGTTTCAACTACAATGTGTGGTACCTAGGGACCAACTAAGTATGTAGAATTAATGAAGAAACTAGACTTAAGGGCATTTACATGACAGCAAGAAGAGTAACCTTTTGATCTAGATACAATATTTAGCAAATGGTAAGTTATTAACTTACATACATAATAAAACTGGGTTCGTAAACATTTGAATATAAAAACCCTGAGCCCTGGGACCAACACTGTGCCCCAGGACGGGCATGGAAAAGGTCCACTCATGTGTAGGCATTATGGGAGCATGTCATCAGCAGTAAATGTAAAAACAATAAAAAATAAAAAAGCACTCTGCCTTTCATAACAACTGAATGCTGGTCTTTCTAAATGATATCAGTGATAAAATATTCTTTTCTCAAAAAATTCAGTGTTGATCAGATGTGGGCTTACTCCCAAGCCCCCCAAATCCCTAGTGATTGCTCTCACCATTTGAGCACCATAGTGTTAATCAGTCAATACCAGTTTGATGGCGAGTACAAGTGGGGCCCATTCTTCAGGTCTTGTGTCACCTCACTTGGAATAATGGGTTCAAGCTTAATCCAGGATAATATAAGAGGTGCTAACTAAGCTTTAAACAATTATTGTCATTACTGTTGAACTTTATTAATAATAATATGCATTCAGGTTTCAAAATATCATATTTTTATTAGTTATCCTTTAATAAGCATTATTCTATATGTGGAAATTAACATGGAGACCTCCCAGTTGAACTACCAGCTCCCAATAAATGCAGACTGAGCAAAAAACTGCTCAAGATAGGTTCTTAAGGCCTCTGAAACATCCAGGTTTAATGTCTTCAGCCCCTGTAGGTACTCTATGCATGTGTGTGTGTTGTACAATTAATAATGATAGCAGAATAATTATAAGCACAAAGCAAAATAACTCAAATTACACCAAATATGCCATAGCATACAAAATCACTTTTTTTTTTTTTAACAAAGTTCTCTTTGTAGAGATCTTTCACCTCCTTGGTTAAATATATTCCTATGTATTTTATTTCCTTTATAGCTATTGTGAATGGTATTGAGTCTTTGATTTCACCCTCAGCTTGACCGTTACTGGTGTATCGGAATGCTACTGATTTGTGTCCAATGATTTTGTATCCTGAGACTTTGCTGAATTTCTTTATTAATTCCAGGAGTCTCTTGGTGGAAGCTTTTGAGTTTTCTAGGTATACAATCATATCATCAGCCAAAAGCAATAGTTTGAGCTCCTGTTTGTGATTTGAATACCCTTAACTTCTTTCTCTTGCCTGTTGCACTGGCTAGGACTTCCAGTGCTATGTTGAATAGAAGTGACAATGGGCATCCTTGTCTTGTTTTACTTCTCAATTGGAATACTTTCAGCTTTTCCCCATTCAGTATGATGTTGGCTATGGATTTGTCATATTTGGTCTTATAATTTTGAGTTATATTCCACCTATGCTTAGTTTGTTGAGAGTTTTTATCATGAAAGGGTGCTGAATTTTGTGACATACTTTTTCTGCAGCTATTGAGATAATCATATCATCCTTGTTTTTACTTCTGTTTAGGTGGTGAATTGCATTTATTGATTTACATATGTTGAACCATCCTTGCATCCCTGGGATGAAGCCCAGTTGACTCAATACATAAATCATATCCTGGAAGCATTATCCCAACATGAAAAGTGTGGTAGCACCTTAACAGAGCTTTTTGTAGGGCTTTCTAATATTTTCTGAAGTCAGCTTCTTCCCATGGATGCAGTACATGGTGGGGCCAGTGGATATTCCAATTATATATGAAACATTGCACCTCCTTCAGCATAAAATGCATATCTTGGATAGAGGCAATGTTATGTAGGATATTCTATCAGTGTATCAGGCAAATCTTAGGTCTTTAGATAAATGTAAAACCAGAGAAAAGTCCAATAATATAACAAACCCACATTTAAGGCCTAGCTGTGAATTTCTCTCTGTACTCAGAGTCTAGGGCCTCTAAAGTGATCAATCTATAACTGACTCTCTAGTTTCCTCAAGGGACTGCTGTGATCATGAACAGGTCATGGCCAGCCTTGGTAAGAATGAGCCTTTGCTATGAGGGGCATGTGTCATCTCTTTCACTACGACTACTCTATTAATTGGCATGTTTGCAAGCACTAGGGGGCCAAAGACAGAGTTTGGCTGACAACCTCTGGATGGGATGGGCACTGAATGATTGATTTCCTACTTCATGGACATTGGCTTGCGACCTAATAACCACAAACTACAGACCTGCTTTTCAGGTCTATCCTCAAGCCTCTTTCTTTTATTTTAGACCTCCCAATCTAGTTCATTCCAGGTCACTAACCTAATGGCTAAGCTATTTACCACAGCCCAGAAATCCATGCATATACTTATCACAATACATTTGTTGTTCCATGCAAAGTAGGCAATCCCTACTTACGCTCACCATTCCACCCACTGGGAATATCCTCCCTGACCCTTAAACTCTCTCTTCCTTCAGGGGGGTTATTATAGCGTCAGTCCATAATCAGATCAACACAGGTTGAGCTAACATATCTCTGAACTGACCTGGGATTATTTCTCCTCTGTCTGCTGTCAATCACCTGAAGCTATAGATGTGATCTAAGTGTACCTCACTAGTGCAATAGACTAGGTGACATGGGGATATGAGTCACATGTCTACATGACTCATTGTGCCTAGACATAATGCCTCTGAGAATTATCCACATGAAGAAAAGGAGAATGAAGTATTTATCTATAAATAATTGAATCCAAGAGTGTTACCTCCCCTCATTTTCATATTATGCTTGTAAATGGGCTGAACATGCTTCACAGAAGGTCAGAGACGGTTATTGGAAAAGAATGACAGTAAAGTGGGGTGCTCTCAGCCTGAGGCTGAGTTCTAGAAGACTGTTCTCCACAGCTACAGCTAACCTCAGCTGAGGGGGGTCATCTCAAGGATTTATAAGTGCATGACATATTTCATCATTCTTTCCTACTGAAAAATCTGTTAAAATTACAGTGTCTTAACAGAGTCATGTGACTAAATGAAGTTTTGGAGTGTGGGACATCAGCAAATTAAAAATTTGGAATCAACTTCAATAACAGAGAGAAGAGTAGAGAAATACTATGGGATTTTACTGGTGCAGAGGAAGGTGCACACCTGAGTGTTTGAGATGGCAGTATGAACCCCACCAATCTGCAAGAGAAGCCCTGGAAAAGTCTAAAATCGGAGGGAATGAAAGAATCATAAGAAAATGGAATTGCCAAACTCTTGTCTGAAGGATGTGTGTGAGAACTCTGCTCCATATTAGTGTAAAACAGTCAAGCTTCTCTAAGAATTGAAAGCAAAGAAATATTATTTAGAATAATTTAGTTGCCTATGTGGAAAAAATAGGGCTCTCAGCTTAGAAATCAATGCCAAGATACCACATGATAATGGTACTTTGTTTTGTGATGAGTGCTCAAGTGTACCTTCCTATGATTTTATTATCTTAAAATGTGTTCATATATTTGAATAAATCCCTAGTATATACATTAATTACTTCTAAATTTAAATATGATTGATTTAGTATTATTTTTACTGATAGTCTTGTTAACCTATATTTGTTTTCTTATTTTACATTTCAATAGACATCAACTTTGGAAAGGATTGTGGTAGTAAAACTGTAAGAGAGGCACCATCTAGATGAATCAAATTGTCCCAAGGCCTGTTACCTGATTCTGATTTGGATAAAATCTTTGTAATTTGTTGATTGCTGCCTCAGGCAGTACTCACAGCAGCAGGTGTTTTCTGGAGAAAGGACTCTCCGCACCTGATTCTCTGTCCAGGAGAAAATCCTTGGAGAATGTGTTGTGGGGTCCCATACATCTTGGAAGTTGGACCCAGACTGGTGGCAGCATAAGAGGAGTTTTATTTCAAGCAGAATGGCAAATTTGAAAAAAAATTCCTGCCTAGGGGGACACATTTGACTCTGACCTATATGTTAATGCGTCATTTGATTTCCATGAATTAGTCCCGAGAGGTAATGGACCAAAAAAGTGGTTGGGCACTTGAAATTTAATCAGTTAGTATTTCACAGAGAGTTGCTGGTATGCATCCTATCCTGACACACTCTGGTTTATTTGTATTCATAGATGACATCCAAGGGCTTTCAGCCTCACAGATAAGAGTGGGAACAACAGAGGAGGACCTATTATTGGACCACCTAACGAGGAAAAAGAATTTGTAGCAATGTGAATTAAAGGTTATTTTTTAAATTAATGTTTTTAAACAGACTCAAGGAGCTAGAGTTTATCATCTAGTTCTGCCTCTCTGAAGACAGCTATTTACTTTACGTAACTGAATGACCTTTAGAGACTTGCATTAGCAAAAGCCATAGATCCAATTAATCCAGACATTGTGTTACTGTGGGATAACACAATTAAGGAGACATGAAGTAAAGAAACAAATAGTTTAGAATCATGATATAAAAAGTACTACAGATTTCTTGAGGATTTTTTTAAAAAGACTTTAAAATACATGCTTATAAATGTATTATCTCAAACTCAAGGACCTCAACAACTCAAAGACCTCACATTTCTTATGCTTACCTATTTATTTCCTTATAGAATCTATTGTCTTAATATATTCAAACTTCCCATTTGTTTCTCCAAACTCATCTCTATGAAAATACATTTCACCGAACCCAAAGACAAATACATACATGTGTAGACATAATCACACTTGCACATCTCATTAACTTGCTCCCATTGTAAAAAGTAGCTTAGAAGCTACTTTTCAGTGAATATGCGTTTGTCTTGTAGATAGTTCTGGTTACATGATTTGAGGGGCCCAGTGCAAAATGAAAATCCAGAACCTCAGCTGAAGAAGATAAAGAAGTCAAAACCCCCTTCCCAAGAGCCTACCATTCCAATCCATGGTGGTATTCATGTAAAGGCATCACAACTTCAATGTAACCTCTCTTCTTGATGCTCTCAGTACCTGAATTGCGGGTGGGTAGACGGCCATCGTGGAGTTGTCTAGAAAATGCACTAATGGCCACATCAACCAGGAATGAAATAGTAGCTACCTTGCCCAGCCCAGAGACACCCCCACCCATCCCCAGAGCTCAAGTCCCCATTGTGGGCAGAGAGTAACAGTTGAAAGTGCTCATCCATCCCCCAAATCCTTAAAACTTGCTGCTGATCGCTCCAGGTGAGCAGTGGTGGCCGTGGAGCAGGAGCCGGGGATGGCGGGAGGGAGAGCTCGGAGGCAGACAGGGAGAGCCCGACTGCACACCGCTGAAGCTCCAAGCCCCTTGCACGTGCTCCATTGTTTCATAAGACTTAAGTTACAGAACATAAATTGAATAACAAAATTATTAAGGATTTCAGAACAGCAACCACAAAGCATTAAACCTCTAGCACAGGGCCCTATTGGCTGTACAGGTGGCACCCCATGAAGCAGATCATGCTTCGAAATTTGTATCTTCCGTTATCTTGAAAACATTAAAATACCCTCAAAAAGAGCCATCTGAGCATGGAGACCACAAGTCAGTCATGAATGTCTCTGAGATGTCTTACTGCAAGCGTAAGTACACGATTGCTCTTCTTCCTGCTAATGCCATCAGACAGGCTCAGACTTAGGGGAAACAAATATTAGCGTAAACCCACAATGGGTACTGACACCATTTCCTCATGCAGGCAGATTGAGATCACACTCTTATCTCTGGCAAAACTGAATGTAGGTTTTGAACAATGTAAGTGACTCTCAACCTCTTCAACTGCCTGCAAATCATTCACAGTACAACACATTTTTGTGAAATCCTGGTGCAGTTCGCTTCGTAGACAAATGGCGCCTACATCATCTTTCCACTGTCCTTGTGCAGCTTCTGATCTTGGGAATCCACACTCTCCTAAGCACTGATGTTCCATGTCTAAACATTTCTGATTTTTAGAAAGTATGAATTTTTCTTCTTTATAACTTTCACTTTCAAATCCTGACTCTGCACTGCAAAACCATACAATGAATTTAATTTATTTTTCATGTAAAAGCTATTTAAATGTTTAAGAAGCATAAAAATACCTTCTTTAGATTAACATGTTGTACATTTACCAGCTGAAAAAAAATCAGTTAATTCATGCTACTAATAATTATTATCCGAGTTTAAAAAAATGATATACATGATATGCTCTTGCTCTCAGAAAGATTGGAATTTCGTTGGTTAAGCAGATAGTTCTTCAAACAAAACAAGTAATATAAATGGGGGTGGTGGTGGGATACCAAGTGCTAGAGAAGAGTGCAGAACAGGAGTATCTGATCCACACATATCTGAATGTCACTCAGGTACCATCTGGCTGTGAACTGGGATGGCTGAGAAGGGGTGAGAGGCAGGTGGAGATAGTCTAGGCAGATAGAACTGTATATAAGCATTCCCGAGAACAAATGAAAACATGACATGCCTGAGAACTAAACCGGTAACTTGGTTTGTCTGGGGGAATCCAGGTGGAGGATAAAGTGATGGGACAAAATCTATAAAGTAAAATGAAGCTGGACCTTGTAGACAAGTTTGAATTCCAACAAGTTAAATTTGACTTGCAGGTGAAAGGAAATCATTAAAATGTTTTAAAAGTGGCCTGCCTGCTCATCTTTTGGTTCAAGATACATCATTCCGGTTCCTCACGCTGACGAACTGGGGAAGATGGAGGAAAGACCGAGGCCACGAGACCAGCACTTAGTGTGTTGTAGACATTTAGTAAGACGTGGTGTGCCTACTCTGAGGAAGAGCTGGAGGGGAGCAAGTGAAGTGGATGGTTGTGGGCATTTCTAGGGTGTAGGATCTGCAGAGCATGTTGGTGATTGTGAAAGACGGGAGGCACGAGTTAAAGACAACAACTCTTTCCAGTGCTAATTTGAACAAACTATAGACTGTGATGCCTTTCATTAAAATAAGCAACCACAGAAGAGCAGACTTTATGGAGAAGGTGAGTTCAGTCTTGAGCAGGTTATGGTGTTTGTGATCCATTCAAGTATGAAAGTCTAACAGCTGTGATACATAGATCGGGGGCTCTGCTGAGAGAGTGGGTGGAGATATGTATCGGGAGGGTATTATTTACAGTGGTGGTTTAAGTTAGGGACATGAGCAGAAGTTTTTCAAAAGAAGATAGAGAAATGTCCAAAAAAATATGAAAAAAAAAATGCTCCACATCACTAATTATCAGGAAAATGCAAATCAAAACCACAATGAGCTATCACCTTACTCCTGTTAGAATGGCTTTTATTAAAAAGACCAAAAACAGTAGATGCTGACATGGATGCAGAGAGAAAGGAATGCTTATACACTGTCAGCGGGACTGCAGACTAGTACAACCGCTAAGGAAAACAGTACAGAGATTTCTCAAAGAAAACAGAGAAAAATAGGAAAAGAGACATTCAAAAATGTACTTGCAGGTCATAATGTAGTTTTGCAAGGTTTTGTCTAACGATGTGTTTTCAGTGCGTAGAAATGAAGGTCAATTGCTAAGAATGAGGAGGGAATGTTTGCATGTGAGGAATAAGGATGTGTAATGCTGTGTAATGCTGTGGAGAAATGGGGTGAGGGATGACTTGCAAAATAAAGGTTGCTGAGCAACGGGTGGCCCAGATGAAATTGTCATCATGAATTTACAGTTGCTTTTGAGTGAAATTCTGCAAGAAAAATCACTAGCCTAGCCTTAGGAATACAGTCAGATCCATCAGAATGGAAGTTTTGTCAACACTCTGCAGACAAATGACCAAAGGCCTTAAGATAGAGAAATGGATGAAGTCAGAAGTTTGTAATTTCTACAATGATATGGGCTGGAAAAATGAAAGTAAACTGTATATTATACATACACACATATGTGTGTGTGTGTGTGTGTGTGTGTGTGTGTGTATAAAACGCCATGATAAGGTCAGAGAATCAAAATTTTATTTTTATTTCAGAAGTAGAAAACTTCTGATGGATGAGAGATGTAGGGTGTATCCACAATAGTGAGCAATGATGATGTATGCATAGGGTCCCTGGTAATGAGGATGCTAGGGTTTAAAGTGAAACTGATTATGGCAGAATAAACTAGAATCTCTTGTATAGTCATTCACCAAGGAAGTGATGTAGCAATATGATACGATTTTCTTGTTAACGGGATCCCTCTGGATATTTTACTGAGAATGCAATTGAAAGAGGCAAGCAAAGAGAAAGACCAATTCTCCAGCTGAGGGTCCAGTCTTCATTGGAATAAATAACATTCAACCACAATAACAAGACAGCAGCCAGAGTATATGGGCAAACATCTAGTCAGGTACCAGGAACATCAGTTTTTCAGTGAAATAAATAGTAAGATTTTCAACTGAGTATAGATGGGGGAAGTAGTATTGTAGGTTAGAGGAAAAGAGACAAGATATGAAGTTTTGGGGAAGGCATGGAAGAGAAATATAGCACAATTGTTAGACAGAATTAATGACTCAATTCAGCACAGTGATCGTAAATTTAAAAAGAGACTTTTCAGTGTGGTTACACCTTTCTCTCCAGTCACAATAGCTTCCAGGTACTGGAAACGGGGTTGTCATAAAGATACAAATTTAACCAGAGTTTTCATTACCTTATCAAGGGGTAAAGGTAATCTTGGTTGGAGGCAAGGGAAGTGGCCTAAGAATTTACTATCTAATTTAACTGGATAAATTAAATGGGACATGCAGAATAAACGGTGAGGTGGTTAATAAATGATGCCAAGATCAATGCCTTGAAAACTGCATATTTGGTGCTGAACTTTTGATAGCTTTGCAGTATGTGAGAAAGTGATATGAAAAGATGGGAGTCAGTAGGGGGAGAGTTAAATGTTAGCATTAAGAAAAAATTTTAGAAGTAATATTCAGGGAGACTTGAGTACCCAGGCGTAACTACTGGAATGAGAGGCTGAGGCAGAGAGGAAGGCAAGTTCATTGGAGAAGATGAGCTGATGGACCTGGGAGGTGAGGTTTCAAAAGCCCATCTATGTGCGTACATACATGATGGGTTATGAACCAAGTCTGGCATAGTTTTAGAGAGAGTAAGAGTAGACTGACATGGTAAACTAGTCTCTGTGTTTATTTGAAAGTCCTGGTACATCTAGCAGACTATCTAGATCTTATAAAATCAGATATGTTGAATCAAAAATTTGGTTTCAAGTGAGGTACGTTGGTTAATACAGGCCAAATTCACACACTTTCCAACTGAAGCAGCATTCTCACTTACTAAGAACCCTGCGGTTGAGATAGCAGTGCACCCTCTAAGTTCAGGATGCTAATTAGATCTGACTGTCTATCGATTGTGAGTTACTGCCATGCAATGAGGGTGCATGATTATAAAGAAAACGGCTGCTCATGTTGCTCCGAGTTTCTTTCTGCATCAAAGACTATAAATTAATTGTGTCTGATTAGTTGGGCAGTCCATTTAAATGAATTATTACCAACTCAAACTATGTTTTTAGAGGTCAGCTTCAAGTTAGCATCAAATGCTACATGAATTTTTTTTTTCATAAGTGAAACATGAACACTGCAGAATGAAAAACTCCTGGCCCAAACTTAACAAGGAAATAAAAGTTTTACCAAAATTCTACTTACTAGGAGGTTTGTTTCAAGATTTCTAACTTAAAACTGAAAGTGACCAACAAAGCAAGTTAAATGCGATAGTTTCTATGTATTGTGTGTAGATTACAAAAAAATATTAAAATATAGGATTAAAACTAGTTTCTTATACCAAAATATTGTGAAAAATTATGTCAAGGGAAAGAAATGATAAATGCTTGAGGTGAATGTAATTACCCTGATTTGGACATTACATATTATACATATACATGTATTGAAAAATCACACTGTCCTTCATAGTTGTGCGCCATTATGTGTTAATTAAAAATAATAATGCTGCTACTAAAGAAAATCTAAAATGTTTAAAGACCGAAGTTGAAGAAATTGAAAATATGTCAAGGGAAATGATAAATATATAGAAATATATATAGAGAGAGAAATGTCTACAGTCAATTTTATAGATTTGCATTTACTTCTCTAATAATGTTTTCTCTCAGATTTAAATCTAATATATGCTCAATAAAGCTATAAAATTAAAAAATGGTCCTGAAAATTTTTGTCTGATCACCCAAAGATAGCTACACTTTATATCTAAACGCATGTTACTGACAGTTCTTGCTGTTGCTGTGATTACGATAATATTTCATGTGTCATCATCTATCCTGCTGTTCCTATGTGGCACAATAACATCAGCCAAAGTCACATCGTTAAGATACCTCAGGGTAGCAGACGAGGCTGAAGTCATCCAAACGTAATATTAAGTTATGTGAAGAGCCCCTTATTGTTGACATGACCATAGCTGGAAAGCCCTGTCGGAAGGAACAGAAAATCCAGAAATGATTTCAGCCTACATGGGGCTTTGTATATGGTAGTGCCCTTGTTTCCAATCAATGGACCAGTTAGCAAGATTATGTTAGAAAAATATCTTAGATTCACTCTTTACATCAAAATGAATTCCATAGGAGAAAAATGTTAAAATGTTAACATGCAATTTCTTAAAAAATTAGTTAAACATTTTAATATTTTGGAGACTGTCCAAGATTGATACAGAACCTAAGACTTACAGGGGAAAGGTTTATAAATATACAACATAAATTTTAAAAATTCCTCTCAATCAAAAATGTTAAAAGCAATGTCCAAAACAATGAGTAGCTGAGAAAGTATTTTTTCACAGTTGTAGGAAAGGACTGGTTTCCATTCTGCAAAAGCTACTTTTATTAAACAATAACTTAAAAAGATAATTGAAAAAATATATTAAAAATAGAAACACAATAATGTCCCCAAATTAACATGGTCATAATTAAATAGATTTGAATTTATTAGTAATAATATTCTTATCAATCTGGCAAAAAGTCTCTTTAGAAAGAAGATCTTATGCAGTATTCAGCCAGTATGTAGATGTTGTTCTTACTCATTATTCAATGGTGTAAGTTAAATTTCCCCTTAAAAAACAAGTTGGAACTATGTATCACATCTACTACAAGTAAATTTGACACATTAAATCCTCTTGTAAGACAGTATATTATATTCCAAACAGAAATGCTCAATTTCATATATCCCAAACTGTTATTGCATGATTTTCATATAACATAAACTTGAATTTATATCAAATAATTAAAAGTACAGGGAAAATGTTTTACATATATTCAGATACTTTGTATATGCATCAATAACAGATTTCTAAGTAGATATTAAAAATGATATAAAATATATTGGATATTGAAAATAAAATGTGATAAAGAAAAATAAATTCAGAATAATGTACATTATTTTAATAATAAAAATATAAATCATACTGTTCAAGTAAGACCACCATGACAAGTATTCTGTCATTGAAGAAAACAGAAAGACACCTGGTTAAACTTGGGAAATGAGTGGAATCTATGAGAGTAAGGCAAAAGAAACTGTGTATAGGCACTGTATTTTCAGTGACAAAGTTGTTATCTGATGTATGTGCTAATGATTTTGGTACTTCAATACATATATCCTGATTTTGACAACTAATAGATGGCATATAATGGAGCTCCTGGCTTCCTTTCTCACTGTTTGAGTGGAAATGTATACATAAGAAAAGGAAGGAGGCTAGAATGATCCATATGGTAATAGATTAGAATTGGAGACATCAGTATGAATTCATGTTGAGGTAAACATAGATATAGATGGAATGTAAATTATACTTCTATAAATTTGTCAAAAAACCCCCAAAAAACAAGAGTCATGAGACCTGAACCAAGGTTTCTGATAAAAGGGGAGGCAGTGGAAGGGCTGGCCGAAACCAGCTAGAACCAAGATAGCTACAAATAAAAAAAATGACCTCAGGTTACCCTCAGTGCTCATTGTATCCTGCTTATAATACATTAGTATACTGAAAGAAACTCCCACCAATGCCATGACAGTTTATAAGTACCATGGCAACTCCTAGAAGTTACCCAATATGGTTTAAAAAGAGGAGGAACCCTCTTTTCCTACTCCTTTCCCAGAAATGTTATGAATAGTTCTTTTTCCACTTAACATAAAATTAAATAAAAATATATTAATAAAAAAGAACTCCAGAAACTCACAAGAGGCTACTCTCTGTTGCTCTGAGAGAGAACTGCTGCTCTGCCTATGGAGCAAGCCTTACTTCTGTTTCTTTGTCACTTCAATAAACTTGCTTTTGCTTTAAAAAAAAAAAAAAGATGCAACACTAGACTGTACCAAGCAAAGACTCTCAGACTCAAAGACAGACCCTTCCAATTAATCCTGTCAGAAAAAAATAAAGAGAGTTTTAAAAAATGAACAAAGACTTGGAGAATTATAAGATTATATAAGGATCTAAACCTATAAACTCACTATGGAGAAGAAAAAGCAAGCAGTTTGGAAAATGTATCTAAAAAATGGTTGAGGAAACTTCCCTAGTCTTGCTAAAGACTTTGACAACCAGATACAAGAAGCTCAGAGAACTCTAGAGGAAGACACTGCCAAAAGGACTTCATCAAGACATATCATCATCAGATTATCTAAAGTCAATGTGAAGAAAAAAAATCCCAAAATCAGCAGGAGAAAAACACCTATAAAGTAAACCCCTTCAGACTAACAGTGGACTTCTCAGCAGAAAATTTACAAGCCGGAAGAGATTAGAGTCCTAGTTTCAGAATGCTGAAGGAATGAGACCATCAACCATGAACTTTGTATCCTGCTAGAATAATCTTCAGGAGAAAATAAGTCCTTCTGAGACAAGCAAATGCTGATGGAATTCATCACTAGACCAGTCCTACAAGAAATGCTCAAGGGAGTTCTAAACATAGAAACAAAATGTTGATACTCACCATTATAAGAACATATGAAATTATAAAACTCATGAGTGCCATAAAACAATTGCACAAATAAGCTACAAAGCAACTAATTGACACACAATGGCAGAAACAAAACCACAGGTATCACTATTAACTTTGAATGTAAATAGATTAAATACACCACTTAAGAGATTTAGATTGGCAGAATGATTTTTAAAAAGATCAAATGTATGCTGCTTACAAGGAACCACTTTACTGTTAAAGACAATTAAAGACTGAAGATAAATGGGTGGAAAAAGACATTCCTCACAAACAAAACCAAAAATGAGCATTGATTGCTATACTTGTATCAAAGAAAACAGACTTTAAACCAACAACAGTAACCAAAAGCAAGGAGGTCATTGTAAATGATAAAGTGATTAATTCAACAGGAAGATACAACAATATATATACAAAACACCAGAGCATGCAGCTTGATAAAACAAGTATTCATAGACCTATGAAGAGAGACACCAACACAGTAATAGTGGGGGCTATCAACACCACACTCACAGCACTAAATAGATTATCAAGGCAGAAAATCAACAAAGAAACCCTGGAAGTAAACTGAACTTGAGGCCAAATGGACCCAACAGACATTAACAAAGCGTTCTAGCCAAAACTGCAGAATATACTTTCTTCTCATCAGCACATGACACATTCTCTAAGATAGACCATTTGTTAGATCACAGAACAAGCCTCAGAAAATATTAAAACAATGAAACCTTATCAAGTATCTTCTCAGACCACAATGGAATAAAACTAGAAATCAATTCCAAGAGGAACTCTAAAAAATTATACAAATAGATGGTAATTAAAGAACTTGCACAAACAAATGGAAAAACATATCTTATTCATGGATTGGTAGAATCAACATTGTCAAAATGTCAATACTACCCAAGGTAATGTACAGATGCAATGCAATCTCCATCAAAATACCAATGTCATATTTCACAGAGCTAGAAAAATAATTCTATGCTTTGATTGGAACCAAAGTAGAGCTAGAATAGACAAAGTAATCTTAAACAAACAAACAAAAATAAATAAAACTGTAGGCATCACATTAACAGACTTCAAACTATACTACAGGCTATAGTAACCAAAATAGCATGGTATTGGCACAAAAATAGAGACATAGACCAATGGAACAGAACAGAGAACCCAGACATAAAACTGTCCACATACAGCCAACTGATCTTTGACAAAGAAGACAACAATGTACACTGGGGAAAAGAAGCCCTATTCAATAAATGGTGCTGGGAAAATTGGATAGCCATAAGAAACAAGAATGAAACAGGACCCGTATCTCTCACCACTCACAAAAATTAATTCAAGAGGGATAAAAGACTTAAATATAAAGCGTGAATCCATAAGAATTCTAGAAGAAAAAGTTGGAAAAACTTCTAGGTTATCAGCCTAGGAAAAGAATTTATGAAGAAGGCCCCAGTGGCAATCACAGGAACAACAAAAATAAATAAATGGGACTGAATTAAATTTAAAAAACTTCTGCACGGCTAAGAAAATAATCAACAGAGAAAACAGACAACCTATGGATGGGAGAATGGGAGAAAATATTCACAAGATATATAACCAATAAAGCTGCAGTCCCCAAGCCCCAGGCAGTAATCAGGTACCAGTCAATGGCCTGTTAGGAAAACAGGGCCCCACATCACTGCCTGAGCTCTGCTTCTTCACCTTGTCTCCTCCCTGTCCCCCTGCCCCATCACCCCATCTGTGGAAAAATTATCTTCCATGACACTGGTCCCTGGTGCCAGAAAGTTTGGAGACTGCTTCAATAAAGTGCTAATAACAAGAACCTACAAAAAACTCAAGCAAATCAGCAAGGAAAAAACCAAACATCTCCATTAAAAAGTGGGTGAAAGACATTAACAGAAGCTTTTCAAAAGAAGATAGACAAATGGCCAATAAATATATGAAAAAATGCTCAATGTCACTAATTATTAGGGAAATATAAATTAAACACACAATGAAATATCACCTTACCCCATTTAGAATGGCTTTTATTAAAAAGTCCAAAAACAATAGATATTGTTGTGGATGCAGAGAAAAAGGAATGCTAATGCACTGTTAGTGGGACTGCAAATTAGTACAACTTCTGTGGAAAACAGTATGGAGATTCCTTAAGAACTAAAAGTAGACTTACCATTTGATCCAGCAATCCCACTACTGGGTATTCACCCAAAGGAAAAGAAGTCATTTTATCAAAAAGACCCCTGCACTCAAAATATTATTACAGCACAATTCAGAATTCCAAAGATGTGGAATCAACCCAAATTCCCATTAATTCATGAATAGGTTAACAAAATGTGGCATATGTATACTATGGAGTACTACTCAACCATGAAGAAGAATGACTTAATGTCTTTTGCAACAATTTGGGTGGAATGGGAGACCATTACCCTAAATTAAGTATCTAAAGAATGGAAAAACAAACATCAAATGTACTTTCTGCTAAATTGGAACTAGCTGATGAACACACATGTGAACAGGGGGAAGTAAAACTGGGTGGAAATCAAACATGGAGGAGGGGAGAGGAAGGGCTGGGTAAAAACAAACCTAACAGGCACAATGAACACTATCTGGGTGATGTCCATACTTACAACCCTGACTCAAGGAAAACAAAATTGATACATGTAACCCAAAACATTTGTACCCCCATAATTAAAAAAAAGACCAGAGCACATCAATGGCAGATTAAGTATGCTTATCATTCCAAGCTTTGTCAACTTTTTTCCTAGACATTTAGACAATGCAATAAGACAAGAAGAAATAAGAAATGAAAACATTAAAAAAAAAAAAAAAAACGAAAAAAGCTTGCTTCTGAATGACCTTAGGGTCAATGCAAAACTAAGATGGAAAAAGGAGACAAAACATACTAAACACTTCTGGGATATAGAAAAAGCAGTACTAACAGAGAATTCTACAGTACTAAATGCCTACATAAAAAATAGAAAGATCAAAAATTAACAATCTAACTTTGCATTTCAAGGAACTAGAAAAACAGTGTACAAAGCTGGCAGAAGAAAAGAAAATAACAAATATCAGGGCAGAACTAAATGAAATTGAGGCCAAAACATAATACAAAGGATCAAGGAAATGGAAAGTCAATTTTTTTGAAAAGATAAACAAAATCAATACCCACTCGCTAGAATAACCAGGAAAAAAAAAAGAAGATTCAAATAAACACAATCAATCAAAAATGAAAAAGAAGACACTACAACTACTACAATAGAAACACAAAGGATTATAAGAGACTAATCTGAATAACTCTATGCTCACAAACTAGAAAACCCAGAGGAAATGGGTAAATTCCTAGAAACATACAGTCTCCCACGATTGAACCAGGAAGAAATGGAAATCCCAAACAGACCAAGAATGAGTAGTGATGTTGGATCAGTAAGAAAAGAAAACCTCCCAACAAAGAAAAGCCCAATTCTACCAGACATACAAAGAAAAACTCTCACCAGTCCTACCAGAACTGTTTCAAAACAATCAACGAGGAGGAGGATAAGTTAAGGGCATGTACTGTAAACTATAAGATAGTCACTGTCTTACTTCATTTGTGCTGCTATAAAAAAACCACAGACTGGATAATTTATAAATAATAACAATTTATTTCTCACAGTTCTGGAAGGAAGTCCAAGATCAAGGTGCTAACAGGTTCAGTGTCCTGTGAGGGCTGTGCTCTCTGCTTCCCAAATGGCACCGTGTTGGTACATTCTTTGGACGGGAGCGGGAGACACTGTGTACACAAAGGAAGGGAGAAAGGGGCAAACGCTGCTTCCCTTCAGCCCTTTTACAAGGTAGCTGATCCCATTCATGTGGACTTTGCCCTCATTACCTAATCACATCCTAAAGCCCCACTTCTCAATACCATCACCTGGGTGACTAAGTTTCAGTGTATGAATTTTGGGGGACACATTCAGACCATAGCAATCACTAAATCATTAACAACAAAAAAAGAAGTGTAGCAAATATATTTTAAAGGAGATGAAAAGACATTTAAAACTACTCAATTTTGTTAAAACTACCAAAATACATATGTTTCATTTCTAATTTCTGTAGCCCTGTTTGTAATATATAAATTTTGAAATAACTGAACTGTCCATTAATGGAATATCTGTTGAATGAACCCACACAATGGACTATTATACAGCCCCAAAATGCTAAAAAGACATGAAGTTCTTACGTTATATCCTGTTTTGAATTGGTCTCCAAGAATAAAAGCAAATTGGATAAAAATGTATAGATCATGTTACTGTACATCTGAAAAGTATTTATGTACATATACACATTTTTATATTTAAAAATAAAAGAATGAGCCAAAATATTTAGAATAATTATAAAACAAATAAGATACCAGTATTGAGCAATAAGGGATACAAGTTGATCTTTTCCAAACATCTTGTTTCATAGATTTATCTTGGAGCCATGTAAACATATATAATATATATATTACGTATTTTAAAATCAAGCTCTTAAAATCAAAAACAAGTGAAACAAACTAAAAGCATCTCAATTTGGTGGCAATACCTCCAGGTAGAACTATTCCAAGTACTTTTAAAACGCCATAATGAACAATCCAAGTGAGATGCAACCGGAAAACAAAATAATTACAAAACCTATCTAAAGCTGCCTCCTTTCAGTGATCACTTTGGTGGCGGCATTTCTATATAGTTATTTTACCGTTCTCAGATATGGGATAGAGAATCATGTTGTGGAACAGAATTTTCAGTGTGGGAGTGGAATATATTTATCTAAGTTGGATGTTGGAAAAGTCAATTTATGCTGATTGTCATTGGTGATATACTTGGATAAGTTTATTTCATCTTATCTTGTGGCTTCTGAATTTTCTTATTTTATCTTTCTTTTTCTTTTCTTGGCATCTTTTCCTTGATTGGTGACTTTTTAAAATTTTGTCCTATTTCTCAGAATACTTTTCTTCCTTTAGATTAGTAGTTATTTACCTTACATATGTCAATTAATGATTGTGCTAGAATTTTTTGCATGCCTTTTTAACTTAAATTATACAATTCATAATTTTCTTTTTTTTCTAATATGATAAAGACACTCTCACTTCTAATTTTATGAGTTATTACTGTTGGAACTTTTATTTTTACCTTGCTTTATGCTAATCAAATTAATCATTATTAATATTATTTTATACATAAATTTTCTTTAATTTTATGCTTTCTAAAGTGCATTGATTATTTACAACTGTAGATTTTGTATGTCTGAAGTTGAATGATCATAGTATGGTTAGAAATACTCTACGTATAGGCTTGTTTCTAAACAATAAGGTTTTGGTTGTAGTCTGCTGGAAATGACGCCGATTGACCAAGGCAGTTCACACCAACCATGGCCAGAGTGCTGCATTCGGATCCACACATTCTTACATTCAGTAAGAAGCAGAGCAAAAGTCTAGGCAAACTATCACATGAGTGGTAAGTAGAGAGGAAAGAGTTACATACCAAAATTATACACCAAAGACTTATGTACCAAAATCCCACACTGAAACATGAGTGAGGTGCAAATAGTGCAAATAAATTATCACTGGTCAGCAATAATTTATTTAATAAGCAGAACAGCCCTTAAATGTATATTTTTAAAATTTCTCCCATTTTTCCATGGATGCGTGGGCCCTGCTTGGCTTCACCTGCCATCAGAAAGCACCACAGACTGGTAGTCTTAAACAACAGAATTCTATTTCCTCGCAGTTTTGGAGGCTGCGGTCTAAGATCAAGGTGTGGGCAGGGCTAGTTTCTCCTGAGACCTCTTTCCTTGGCTTGCAGACGGCCGTCTTCTTCCTGTGTCCAGATAGGGTCTTCCCGATGTGTGTGTCTGTGTCCTAATTTCCTCTTTTTTTTCAGGATACTAGACCTCATTTTAACGGAATCATCCTTTAATTACTCCATTTGAAAATACAGTCACATTGTAAGATACTGGGGATTAGGATTTCAACGTAGGAATTGCAGGAGACACCATTCAGCCCACAGCAATGCATGCCAGGCTAATTGAAGTAGGTAGCACGTCTAAGGTCAGACAAGCCTCGACAAATTAGGGGCTAACCAAGCTCTCTTTGTCAGCAGAACCCATGTTTGCATGACGAAAACTGCCAACGTGATAGGACTCTAGTATCTTAGAAAACCACAGTAGCATTCCGTGGGTAGGACAGCATTATTAGAATATGTGCTCATCTAAATTTCTAATCATTTCTTTACATGTTTACACTCTGAAGCAAAAATATATTGGCATATAACTTCCAATGGCAGGATAAAGCTTACTAAAATAAATATAAAAATAAAAGCAGAAAAAAATTCCCCAATATTCATTTTGTGGAAAGGATTATTGTATAGATATTTCATTTTCATATATGAAGTACAAGTTTATACATATTTATGTAGCAAGACAAAGTTGTTTTGAGAAACTAAATTTATCTGAAATCAAAATGGCTTACATTTATGAGTATAGTTTATTGCTACTAAGCATTGCATAGATGTTTTCTTACTCTTATTGATCAAAGGTATATACATTTACTTTCCTCGTTCAATAACTTTTACATAGCCATTTTTCATACATCAGCTCAGTTATGGGTAAGCCTACCTGCAAGTCAGATCTGAACACACTGGGCTTACCTACTGAAACCTGTCATGCTTTCCATGACAGGTAAGAATTTGGATTTAATGTTTCTCCTTTGCTTCAATTTCCAAGGCTGCATACTTGCTCAGTATACACTCTCTCATAGAAGAAGCAGTATTTCCTTTGAATATGTATCTATATATGTAGTAGGTGACTATTACATAGTCCAGTAGTACAATAACATTATCTTATGCTCCCAAATGAAGAATTCACATCAGATTTCATTAATTTTGATACTTCCATTACAAGTCTCATAAAACAACAGTATTGAGAACACAGCTTGTCTAGGACACTGAAATTAAGGATAAAAATTATAAAAAGCCATAATGACATTTTTACAGAAATGTATACTCAAAATAGATACTGATTTATATAACAGAGGAATTATCTTTTAATAAAACTATTGTTGTCTCAAAACATATAAAATAAAGCTCCCTTATAAGTTGACAGTCGTGGCGATAAGAAGAGGTAAGAAGGTAAGAAAAGGCAGGTCATAGCTAAGTTTGAAAGATAAGATGATTTCCCAAGTGCTCTTATTCTTGCTGCCAGTATTTTTGTTTGTCCCTGGGGAAATTGTGCAGTCTTAGATTTTTTTCCCTCTGAGTCTCTAAAGAACAATTAAGGATATATGAACATGGATCGGCAATATGTTGAGCTAATATTTTGAACTTCAAGGTCCTAATGGGTGAAATCCAATATTGTTTATACTTTATACATGCCAGATCTTTCTATTTGGGATAGGAGCTCTTAAATTCAGATAGGACCATCATTTATGAATGTTTTGAGCTTCATACATTAATAAGTTTTTGTACGTCTTAAAGGATTACATGATTATAATTCAATATCTTTTAAAAAGGATTTATTCTACTAAGAGTTCTTAGCATTTTTTATTTAAAATAAATGACAGAGGAGAGTGTAAAAATCATTTCCAAAAGCTTATTGGATTACTGAGCCCAATGGACTTACACCTATATTTCTCTTTAAATGTATATGAAATTTGACTGTAAATCTCTTCCATTTTTAAACTATCTTAATGTATCTACCACAATATTCAGTATGCTGGTGCATATTTACCCTTTGCACATTTTATAAGAAGACGTTTTAAGAATTACACAGTATGATTCAAGACTTCTAAATATTTTTGGAATGTTTTTAAATGAATTCTGTCAATCATGGATATTTAGTGGGCTCTCCATGAAAAACAAAATGCTTATAGAACAAAGCATTCCCTTTATAATTTATTTTTACTGATTTAACAAATGAATAAAGGACCTACCTAAGATGTCTCACCCAATTGAAATTTTTATAAGAAAGTGTGGACCTCTAGTCAGTAGATGAGTCCTATTCACAGCTACAGGGAGACCCTTTGCCTACCTACCAGTTTGGGGGAAGATGTCTAGACCCAATATAGACACTGCAATAGCTGACATGTGATTATGGCCTGTTCACTGGGGCTAAAAAGATTTCTAAGTGATCCTAGATGATTTCCTAAGTGATCCCAGAAGACCTATAAAAATACATAGATGCTTGCAGTAGTGTCATTTTGCTGTGAAACAACCAAGTCACTGACCCAAGGATGTGATGAGGTTCAGAAACAAACAATATCTATTGCAATTGTGCCAAATATCAGAACGTTTTTGTAGTAAATACCTAGAGGGAGTACGCCTCAGTGCAAATGTCCAATTTCCCTCACTTGTGACAGCAGCCGTGGGATATAAATAAGAAGCAAGAAACAGTCCTGCAACTGAACCAAATGACAATGTGTTCTCACCAGGGTCACACAAAGGAACAGAGAGGAAAACAAGAACAAGAACTGTCAGAGCCACAGGACTGAACGACGGTAGAAGTGATGTGGATGACCATGGGGGTCTGACTCAGATCCAGATGTTTCAGGAGCTGAAAACCAAGGTTCTTAGACACCTGCACCTACCTCCCAGGCATCCAAATCACTGATAAATAGATTACATTTTGCAGGACAAGTATTCACCTTAGTCACCTTTATCAAATTCTTTGTATTTTGTTCACTTTTCTAAATATTTATCAAAGGACAACTTGAAAGATAATGTTTCCTTTTCAAGAGAGTGGAATAAAAGTCAATGCAGTTTACAAAAATTGCCAATTCCACGCATATGTCGGCTAACAGTATTTGATAAGCTGGCATAAATTTATTATTCATTTGACTAACATTGATTTTTCTTTGTAAATGGTATTTCACCAAATCATATTGCATATTTTGTAGACTGTTTCATATCTCACCCTCAGTTTTAAAGTATACTATGTATATAGTCTTATAGTTGTTGCCATTATTACAATTCTGATGCTAGCTACATCCTTGAAAAGAATAAAAGTACTTATCAGTATAGCCATTCTTTAAGAAATAATATCAAATTAAATTTTTGAATGACATTCAATAAGTAAAGCATAAATTGAAATTAAAAATAATATGTACCAGATATATTCTTTTTTTTCTCTGTATTAGCATCCTGTAGTAGGATTACCAGAAATTAATTCATTAATTAATTAACGTATTTTTATTTCAGAATCTTACAGGGGTAAAAATGTTTAGGTTACATATGTTACCTTTGACCCACTTGAATCAGAACTTCAAGTGTGTCCATCCTCCAGACAGTGCGCACCACACCCATTAAGTGTGAATATACCCATTCCATCCTCCCCTTCCCACCTGCCTGATACCTGATGAATGTTACTGTTAATAGCAATTTGACAGTGAGTACATGTGGTGCTTGTTTTTCCATTTCAGTTAGTAGAATGTGCTCCAGGATAATTAAGAGGTGCTAGATCTAGATCACCATTGTTTTTTTGTGGCTGAGTAGAGCTCCACGGTATACTTACACTACATTTTATTAATCCACTCATGTATTGATGGACACTTGAGTTGTTTCCATATCTTTGAAATTGTGAATTGTGCTGTTATAAAATTCTAGTACAGATGTCTTTTTATAGAATGTCTTTTTTTTCCTTTGGGTAGATGCCCGGTAATGAGATTGCTGGATCAAATGGCATTTCTACTTGTACCTCTTTGAGGTATCTCCATATTATTTTCCACAGAGGTTGCACTAGTTTGCAGTCCCACCAGCTGTGCGTGAGTGTTCCTATCTCTCAATATCAACAAAAACATTTATTGATTTGTGACTTTTTGATAAAAGCCATTTTCACTGGAGTTAAGTGACATCTCATTGTGGTTTTGATTTGCATTTCCCTGATAATTAGAGATGTTGAGCATTTTTTCATATGTTTGTTGGCCATTAGTGTGTCTTCTTTTGAAAAGTTTCTGTTAATGTCCTTTGTCCACTTTTGAATGGTTGTTTGATTTTTTATTGCTGATTTTCCTGAATTCTATATAGTTTCTAGTTATCAGCATTTTATCAGATGTGTAGCACGCCAATATTTTCTCCCATTCTGTAGGTTATGTGTTTGCTTTATTGATTGTGTCCTTGGCTGTGCAGAAGCTTTTTAATTTGATCAGGTCCCATTTATTTATTTTTGTCCTTGCTGTGATTGCCTTTGGTGTCTTCTTCATAAATTCTTTGCCTAGGTCTATGTCTGTAAGAGTTTTCCCAACATTTTCTTCTAGAATTCTTATAGTTTCATGCCTTAGGTTTAAGTCTGTTATCCACCATGAGTTGCCTTTTGTGAGAGGTGAGAGGTGGGGATCCTGTTTCAGTCTTCTACATGTGGCTATCCAGTTTTCCCAGAATCATTTCCCAGCACCATTTATTGAATAAGGATGCTTTTCCCCAGTGTATGTTTTTGTCTGCTTTGTCTAAGATTAGATGGCTATATGAGGATGAATTTATATGTGGGTTCTCGGTCCTATTCCAGCGGTCTATGTCTTTGTTCTTGTTCCAGTACTATGCTGTTTTAGTTACTATAGCCTTTTAGTATAGCTTGAAGTCTGATAAATTGATGCCTTCCAATTTGCTCTTTTTGCTGAAGATTGCTTTTGCTATACGGGGTCTCCTATGATTCCATACCAAGCATAGAATTATTTTTTCTAGATCTGCAAAAAACGATGTTGGTCTTTTGATAGGGATTACATTAAATCTGTAGATCACTTTGGGTAGTATAGACATTTTAACATTGTTGATTCTGCCAACCCATGAGCATGGTATGGTTTTCCACCTTTTTACGTCCTCTGCTATTTCCTTCCTCTGTGTTTTGATATATTCATGATTTTTCTAATAGTAGTAAAAGAAAATATATTAAGTTTACAAATTTATACATCAAGGTACTTATTTTCATTATGGGACTATGTTTCAATCAAAAACATCTATTAAGAGAGTCCTGAGAGCACTTTGTCTTTGGAGACGTCATCTCCATATTTGAGACATCTTTTGGCATAATGTTTAATCTTATGTGAGGAAGTTGGAGAAACCGCATCAGGGCACTAAGAAACATAAAGGCCCAAACAACAAGCACAGAAAGTAAACCCATCATATATTTTGATTTTTAAAAATGCTGCATTATAACATCAAAATATTACTGCCACAACTTCCAGCTCCTATTGATAATATAAAAATCTGGAAAAAGTGTCTTCATCATGAAAATTATATGAAGAAAATGAGTAACATTGAAGTTTGTAACTTTCTGAACCCATCACAGAGCTGGGGTTTCAGGGCCATTAAATAGTCTGAAATTAAGGAAAGAGAGATGCCTCCTAACAGACCTGGGATGTAAGCCCTGGCTGACATGTGACAGGGCATGAAAAGAAGACAGAGTTGACAGCTATAAATGGATAGGGAGAACCTAGCTAATACGGTTGGTAGTTTTCTAAGGACCAATTGTAGGTTAGCACTGAAATATATTAATACTACCCCTAGTAGCCACAGAGACAAGGGAAGTTTGGTTGCTTTTGTAGAGTCATCTCCCTGAACCAGCTCCAAGATGTAGATGTAGAGTTGATGTGAATGAGATTATGGGATTTGGATAGCCACTACCATGGAATGAGGCTTATGAAGTCCTCAGGAGGAGGTGAACACACTTTGCATTTAGAAGAAATGTGAATCCATGAGGGATAGAAAGTGCTTCTAAAATGGCTCTCAATGGTCCACCTCCCGGTATTCACTTAATTGTGTCATCTCCTACCCTTTTGCGTGGGCTAGACATGGTGATAGCTTCTTTTGATTAGAATATAGCAATAGTGATGGCATGTCAATTCTAAAATTAAATTATAAAGAAAGATCATGTCTGTCCTTTTGCTGTCACTCTCCTCTATCTCTGGCTCTTCTCCTGTCCTTATTCTGAATAAGCAAGCTGGAGAGACCCACATGACAAAGGGCTGATGGCAGCCACTGGTCTCCTGCCAGCAAGGAACTGGGCCTTCAGTCCAGTGGCCTATAAGAGTTGAATCCTGCCAACAGACTTGCAAGTAAGCTCCGTGGTGGCTCTACTCCAGCTGAGCCTGGGGTAGATAAATCTGCAGCCCCAATCAGAGGGGTTGATTATTCATGGTAAGAGCTCCTAAATCACAGGCCCTGCATTCCTCACTGCAGACATGGTGAGATAGCATGTGCAGTGCTGTAAGCTGCCAAAGCTTTGGTTATTTATAATGGAGCAGCAAATAACTAATGCAGATTTAAAGGGCAAGGTAGGACAGCTGAGAAGGGCTCCCACAGTGGCCACTGCCATAGAGTACAGCTAAGCCCTGCCTGGACCCTTTGCCCTAGAGGGGAGAAGATTTACGTCACTGGGAGAAGGGCAGCAGACACTGTACCCCTCAGTGCACCCATAAAGATAAATTAAGGCAGGGGAATAGAAAGGAAGAAACCACCTCCCTAGAAGACTTTGGAAAGCTAAATGAAAAGCAAAAACATAAGAAACAACTGCCACCTGTTTAAAAATAAATGAAAAATAAATATCTTATCAGGTGAACCAAAAACCAAAAGAGTTTATTACTGGAAAACTTGCACTATAAGAAAGCTTAAAAGATATTCTTTAGGCAGAAACTGGTACTAGACAGAAACTGGGATCTACACAAAAGAGATGAAGACCTTTGAAAAATAAAGTATAGGTAAATATAAAAACAATTGCCTTAGTTTAAATCACTTATAATTGCCTAAATCAAAAATAGTAGCAAACTTTGGTGATTTAACAGCCTAAAAAGAAGTAAAGTATATGACAAAAGGACATAAATAGATAGAAGAATTGGGAACATACTGCAGTAAGATGCTTATACGGTGTTTGAAGTGGTGTAATATTACTTGAAGGTTGATTATGATTCATTGATGTGTATATTGTAAATCCAAAGGTAACAATTAAAAACTCTGAAATAAAGAAGCATAAATAATAAATAAACTTGTAGTGGAGATGAAATTAAATCATAAGATTGCTCTATCTGAAAGCTGTCAAAAAAGGGAAAAAATAAAGAGATTTAGAAATGCACAGAACAACATGGTCATAAATATTTTATCCAATAAACAAAAAATTCTACTAAATAAAATGATTTAAACAGACCAATTTAAAAACAGAAATTGCCAAATGTATTTTTTAAAAAAGACCCAATTATATGTTGTTTAAGAAAAATCTACTTTGAACATAAAGATATAAATAAGTTAAAAGGATGGAAAAAATATACCATGCAAATGCTAACCATGAGACAGTAGCTCTATTGAGACAAAATAGACTTTAGAATAGAAAATTTATTAGAGATAAAGGAGGACAGGACATAATGATAAAAAAGATCAGTTTATCTAGGCACTGCAATCCTCAATGTGCATGTGCCTAACAATAGGACTTCATGATATGTGTTAAAAACGGATAGAACTGAAAGGAGAGACAGACAATTTCTCAAATATATATATTATATCACGCCCAAATGTGATTTATCCTGGGAATGCAAGGTTGGTACTGATGAAAGTATATCCATATCAATCGGTGGAAAATAATATGGAGTCCAGAAGTAGGTCGATGCATTCGTGTATGGCTAATTGATTTTCAACAAAGATGCAGGTCAATTCAATGGAGTAAAGATAGTGTTTTCAATAAATATGCTGGAACATTTGTACATCCATATGCCAAATACTAAACCTTGATTCATCCTCACACATAACACAAAAATTAACTTAAAATGGATCATACACCAGAATGTAAAACCTAAAGTTATAAAAATTTCTACAGGAAAACATAGTAGAAAATCTTTTTGCTCTTGGGTTAGATAAGGTTTTCTTAATTACAATATCAAAAGCATGATCCTTGAAATAGAACATTGAAAAACTGTGATTTTTTAAAAATCATGGTATTCTGATCACTAAGAAGTACTAATAAAAAATAAAAAGAAAAGACAAAAACTAAGAGAAAATATATGCAAAACGCATTCTTGATAACAGATTTTTATTCACAATAAACAAAAACTCACAATTTAATCACAAAAGATCAGTAGTTACTTCACGTGGGTCAAGGGGTTGACTACAAAAGGCCCCTAGGGAATTTATGTGGTGAAGGAGCTAGGCTACATTTTGATTATGGTGGTAGTTACATGCCTGTATGCCTTATCAAAACATATAGAACTCTGCCCTAAAAAGGTTGTATTTTACTGCATGTAAATTATACCTCAAGAACCCTGACTTCAAAAATTAAAAGTAAAATAAAACTACTGCCAAAAATTTGTCAAGTATAGTATAGCAGAAAACATACTATATCTTAACAAACTTATAAAAACTTAAATAATTAATTTCTATCTTTATGATTCTCTCACATATTAATGTGCCCTCTGATTTGAAAATAGAAAGTTTTCACACAATAAAATGAAATTTTAAAATATATCATTCAGTTTTTGCTAATAAGATAAAAGAAGGCATGTTTTGTTATATTTCTTTCTGAATCATTTTCCTTACTTTCATTTAACAATAATTCTGTGTGTCATGCTAGTCTATGACAAATAGTGATCTTCAAAATGCAAAGATTCCTAGAAAAGAATCATGCTATAATTATACTTTCCATTCTTATGTGCCATTCCCACTACAATGAAAAATAAAAACAGGATTTTGAAGTCAAGCCCATGTGATTCTAAATTACCATTCTAGTTCTTTTTCACTCTTATAGTTTGAATAATAATTTATGTCCTATCGTGAAAAGGTATATTTATATTATATTTATATCATATGCCATTTGTGAGTGTTCATTGTGATAATACACAAGTAGAACAAGTTTGCTACCCTATCATAGTTCTTCTTTATCTCCCAGGAGAAAGGCCTGATGATCTGCCTCTTTACATGGTGGTCTACTCTTATTCTGTTTTCTTGCCAGCTTAGTCTTTTTTGTAAGTTGAAAAAAAGAATAAAGAATAAATATGGAAAGAGAAGACTTAGTCTACATGATGTAGAAAGTAACAATCTCTCTGAGACTTGTACTGTATGCATTTAAAATCAGTATAATATTTATTATATAAAACTCTGTAAAAATTAAAAATACAGTGCTGGGTAGAACAAGTTTTAAAGTACACAGTGCTATTTGCTGATTTGTTATTACCATTTTAATCAAACCAACATTAAAATGTAAATAGCATTAACAACAAAAACTTTTTTATTCAGTTATTATTTACTTAAATTTTTTATTCATTTATTTACTTAAAATTTAAGTTCTTGTACATCATTTAGTTTATTTAAAACAATAGATAGAAATAAGTGGCATCCAAAATAAGGATATGTGAATAACTAATAAGAAAATATAATTAATAATCTAATAAGAAAATATAATTAATAATCTAAGTTACATTTCTGTTCAATGTTCTCCAGTTAATAGTAATTTCAGCATTAGTAGGTGCTAAGAGTTTTATGCACATATAATAAAAGAAGTTTAAGAGTGAATATGTATGTGTAACTTAAAAATAAAAGAGTTATTTCAACCTCCTTTCCCAATATGCTCATGAAAACCCAAATCTTAGCCTCAAATTTTACTCCATGAATGAACTAACCAAGAGGGTAAAAACTGGTGAGTTGTTTCAGTGACAAAGACATGGATATATGTGGTGATTAACTTAAAAGAATCATGACAGGTGAGGGTTATTTCCCTAATGATAACATTAGGAAAGATTTATATTTATTTTTTCCCCTAGAATGAGCTCAGAAGAGGGAAAAGATTCAGTGTAAAGATTCAGTGCAAAAGAAGGCAGAGAAGGTACTGGAAAAAGGCAAACTAAAACAAGGAGGCCCAGAGAGACAGACTAAAATAAATAGGTCCCTATATTCTGGGATTATTTAGATAATCAATGGGTTGGCCTAGATTAAAATGAACAAGGAAGGGGTACATAATTCCAAACTCTCAAAAAACTACTAGAGCTAATAAATGACCACAACAAAGTTGCAACATAATAAATCAATATAAAAATTGGTTGCGCTTCTATACAACACCAATGGACCACCTGAAAATTAAATTAAGATAGCAATTCCATTTAAAATAGCAACAAAAGAAATACAATACTTAGGAACACATTTAACCAAATAAGTGCAAATCTTATGAACTGAAAACTACAAAACATTGTTGAAAGAAATCAAAGACAGCCTAACTAAATGGAAAGACATCTATATTCACGGACTGGAAGACAATATTGTAAAGACGATAATACTCCCAGATTCAATGAAATTCCCACCAAAATTCTAACTGCCATTTTGCAGAAATTGAAAACTTGATCCTTAAATCCATGTGAAAAAATAAGGGGCCTAGACTAGTCCATACATTATTGAAAAAAATAAATAAATAAAGGACATAAATTGAGGACTCACACTTCCCAACTTTCAAAACAATGCAAAACTAATGTAATAAATACAGTGTGATGTGATGTAAGAACAGACATACAAAACAAAGAAATGGAATACAGTCTAGGGATAAACAATATATCTATAAATTTGACAAGGTTGCTAAGAGCATTCAATGGAGAAAGAAGCATTTTTTCCACCAATGTTGCTGGGACGACTGGATATCTACATGCAAAAGAATGAATTTGGATTTCTACTTCACATTGCATTCAAAAATTTATTTGTCTATCCATTCTTGGGATACTTCACTTAGTAGAATGGGTTTCAGCTATTCTTATAGCTGAATAGTACTCCATGGTATACATATACCACATTTTATTAATCCACTCATGTATTGATGGGCACTTGGATTGTTTCCACAACTTTGCAATTGTGAATTGTGCTGCTATAAACATTCGAGTGCAGGTGCCTTTTTTATAGTGTCTTTTGTTGTTTTGGGTAGATGCCCAGTAGTGGGATTGCTGGATCAAATGGTAGATCTACTTACATCGCTTTAAGGTATCTCCATATTGTTTTCCACAGGGGTTGCACTAGTCTGCCGTCCCACCAGCAGTGTATGAGTGTTCCTATCTCTCCGCATCCACAGCAACACTTATTGTTTTGGGACTTTTTGATAAAGGCCATTCTCACTGGAAATAAGTGATATCTCATTGCGGTTTTGATTTGCATTTCCCTGATGATTAGAGATGTTGGGCATTTTTTCATGTTTCTTGGCCATTATTCTGTCTTCTTTTGAAAAGTTTCTGTTCATGTCCTTTGCCCACTTTTTGATAGGGTTGTTTGATTTTTTCTTGCT
>CAUYRT010090790.1:0-28730 GCA_963574885.1 Lepilemur ruficaudatus | reverse complement strand
GTTCCTAAGATTTGAATGAAGAGATGAGGGCATCATTTCTAAGTCTTCAAATATTTTAAGAATTATCACATAAAAGAGTTAGCAACATGTTTGTACGGTGTCCACACGGTGTGTAACAGACTTAAACCTAAGGTGTGAAACTATTAGAATTATAGAAGAAAATGCTGGAAAAACTCTTACAGACATTGGTCTAGGCAAAGAATTTATGAAGAAGACCCCAAAGGCAATCACAGCAACAACAAAAATAAATAAGTGGGATCTGATCAAATTAAAAAGTTTCTGCACAGCCAAAGAAAATGTCACAAGAGCAAACAGACAACCTATGGAATGGGAGAAAATATTCACATGCTACACATCCAATAAAGGGCTGATAATTAGTATATATTTAGAACTCAGGAAAATCAGCAAGAAAAAAAAATCAAACAACCCTATCAAAAAGTGGGCAAAGGACATGAACAGAAACTTTTCAAAAGAAGACAGAAAAATGGCCAAGAAACATACGGAAAAATGCTCAACATCTCTAATCATCAGGGAAATGCACATCAAAACCACAATGAGATATCGCTTATCTCCAGTGAGAATGGTCTTTATCAAAAAGTCCCAAAACAATAAATGTTGGCATGGATGTGGAGAGATAGGAACACTCCTACACTGCTGGTGGGACTGCAAACTAGCACAACCTCTGTGGAAAGCAATATGGGGATACCTTAAAGAGATCCAAGTGTATCTACCATTTGATCCAGCAATCCCATTACTGGGCAGCTACCCAAAAGAACAAAAAAGACATTCTATAAAAAAGACATCTGCACTCGAATGTTTATAGCAGCACAATTCACAATTTCAAAAATGTGGAAACCCAAGTGCCCATCAATACACAAGTGGATTAATAAAATGTGGTATATGTATACCACGGAGTACTATTCAGCTATAAGAAATGGTGATATAGCACCTCTTGTATTTTCCTGGATAGAGCTGGAGCCCATTCTACTAAGTGAAGTATCCTAAGAATGGAAAAATAAGCACCACATGTAGTCACCAGCAAATTGGTCTCACTGATCAACACCTAAGTGCACATATAGGAATAACATTTATCGGGCATCGGGGAGATGGTGGGGGAAGAGGGAATGGGTATATACATACATGGGTACGATGTGTACCGTCTGGGGGATGGACACGCTTGAAGCTCTGACTGGGGTTGGGGGGGCAAGGGCAACATACGTAACCTAAACATTTGTACCCCCATAATATGCAGAAATAAAAAAAAATAATAAAATAAAACAAAAACCTCCAGAAAAAAAAAATAATATGAAAAGTCTCAATAAAATTTTAGAATTGCCTTTTAGTCATCGAAAATTCAAAATCAATAAAAGCCATAAAGCTGTTTTTGTTATTCCTATGATATTACTATTTAAAGGATTCCTGTTTCCATACGCTACTTAAACCATCATTTTAGATGTTTTTAACAAGTCATTTGAATTATATATTTCAATATAAAAGCTGACATAATATTGAAACCAACTTCAATTTAAAATTTTTATGCTTATCACTTTAAATAGATATTTACAATTGATTACTATGTAAAAACTGTCAAATAGAATTTTTAAATATTTTATTCTTAAAAGCAAGTCTTTAAAATTGCACCTTGATGCCAGAGGAATTATAGTCATTCTGCTGCAGTTAAGGAGAAAGCAAAGCAGACTGAGCATTCTAACACTGGCCCAGTTCTCCTATTATTCAGCTTGTCTTCTTGGACACATCACTTAACCCTGACAGTAAAAGTAATGAGACCATAATAAATTATCTCTCAGGTTCCTCCTTATCCCAACAACCAGCAAGTCCAGGTGAACTGTAAGAGAGCTCTGGGACATCATCCTTAGGGAATTCTGAAACACCAGAAGTGGGTTTAATTCTCATGCAAAGATTTAGACACGAATGTAAATGAGGGAAAAAAGATGACCAAAGGTTAAATGTTCTTTCAATTAGACTTTTATGTTTACATCACACATTTTTTTCATTGATTTATCTATTAAAAACTTACTTGTTGAATCTCTATTACGTGGCAGGCTCTGGGGACAAAGGTGAAAGAGTCCATCAAAGAGCTTTCATTCTGGTTGAGAAAAATAGATTTCTAAAACAATCAAATGCAATAAAGTGTTACAGTTTCTACAGTAGACATCTATCTAGGGGCAAGGGAATTAGAGGAGAAAATTGTCATTTCTGCTTTGAAGAATCTGAAAAAGCCTTTATTTTAGAAATGACATTTTCAATGAGTCTTTATTAAAAATCAGTGATACAATCCAAAAAGGAAATTAAGAAAACAATTGCATTTACTATAAAAATAATAAAATACTTAGGAATAAGCTTAACCAAGGGGATGAAAGACTTACACACTGAAAACACAAAACATTGCTATAAGAAACTAAAGAAGACACAAATAAATGGAAAGACATCCTATTTCAATGAATCAAAGGACTTTATATTGTTAAAATGTCAATACTACTTGAAGCAATCTACTGATTTAATAGAATCCCTATCAAAATCCTGTGTTTTTTACAAAAATAAAAAGAAATCACCCTAAAATTCATACAGAACTTCAAGGGATCCTGAATAGCCAAAACAATCTTTATAAAGAAGATCAAAGTTGGCAATTTCACACTTTCTTATTTCAAAACTTACTACCAATCTCTGATAATCCAAACAGTGGGGTATATGCATAAAGACAAACATATATGCCAATGGGATAGAACAGAGAGCTCAAAAATAAACTCTCATATATGGCTGTTATGATCTGAATATTTGTGTCTCTCCAAAATTCGTATGTTGAAAACTAACCTCCAAGGTAATGGTATTAAGAGGCGGAGCCTTTAGGAGCTGATTGGATCAGAACTCTTCCCTCATGAATGGGATTAGTGCCCTTAAAAGAGTTTGAAGGGGCCTATTTGTCCTTATTCTGCCATATGAGGACACAGTGTTTGCCCCTCCCACCAAGTGAGGATGCAGTAACAAGGTGCCACCTATGAAGAAAAGATCCCTCTCCAAACACTGAATCGACTGGTACCCTGATCTTGGACTTCCAGCCTCCAGAACTGTGATAAATACCTTTCTGCCATTTATAAATTACCTGGTCTAAGGTATTTTGTTACAGCAGCAAGAAAGGACTACGAAAATGGCCAAATGGTTTCAACAAGGGTGCCAAGGTCATTCAAGGGAAAAACAGTATTTCAACAAATGATGCTGGGAAAACTGGATATCCACATACAAAAGAATAAAGTTAGTCCCTTACTTTACACCATGTACAAAAATTAATTCAAAATGGATTGAAGACCTAAACATAAGAGCTAAAACCATAAAACTCTTCAAAAAAAAAAACAAAGGAGAAAAGCTTCGAGACATTAGATTTGGCAATTACTTCTTGGGTGTGATACCAAAAACACTGGAAACAAAAGTAAAAATATATTGGACTACATCAAAATTTAAAACTTCTGTGCATCAAAGACATATCAATAGAATGAAAAGGCCACTTATGGAATAGGAGAAAATATTTGCAAATCATATCTCTGATAAGAGATTAATATTAAGAATATAAAGAACTCCTAAAACTCAACAACAACAACAAAAAAAAACATGATTTTAAATGGGTGAAGAACTTGAATAGACATTTCTCCAAAGTAGATATATAAATGGCAAAAAAAAAAAAAAACCCATGAAAAGATGTTCAATGTCACTAATCATTAGGGAACTGAAAATCAAAACCATAATGAGACACTACTTCACACCCATTAGAATGGCCACTATCAAAAAAATAAAAAATAAAAAGTGTTAGAATGCTTGTACACTGTTAGAGGGAATGTAAAATGGTGCAGCTGCTCTAGAAAACGTTACAGCAGTTCCTTATAAAACTAAACATTGAACCACCAAATGACTCAGCAATTCCAATTCTAGTTATATATCCAAAGGAATTGAAAGCAGGGTCTCAAAGAGATATTTGTACACCCATGTTCATAGTGGCATTACTCACAACAGCCAAGAGTCCATCAATCAACCAGAGTCCATCAACGCATGATTGAATAAACAAAATACGGAATGTATATATACCATGGGATATTATACAGTTTTAAAAAGGAAGAAAATTCTTTCACGATAGCCAAGATTTGGAATCAGCCTAAGTGTCCATTAATGGATGAATGGATTAAGAAATTTTGGTACACATACACAATGGAATATTATTAATATATAGCCATAAAAAAGAATGAAATCCTGTCATTGGAGAACATTATGTTAAGTGAAATAAGCCAGGCACAGAAAGACAAATCTCGCATGTTCTCATTCATATGTGGGAGCTAAATATTAAAACAATCGATCTCATGGAGACAAAGAGTGGAATGATTGTTACCAGAGGCTGGGAAGGGTAGGTAGCAGGGAGGTGGGGATAAAGTGGAGACAGTTAATGGGTGCAAAAATATAATTAGATAGTTACATAGAATGAACAATATTTGACAGCACAACAAAGTAACTGTAATCAATAATGAGTTAGGGTATACTTTGAAATAACTAAAGGAGCAGAATTGGAATGTTCCTAACAAAGAAATGACAAATGTTTGAGGTGACAGATATACCAATTACCCTGATTTGATTATATTAATACATTGTATGCCTGTATCAAAACATCACATGTACCCATAATAATCAAAAATTTTTAAAAATTTAAATAAAAATTTTAAAAATTAAGAAGGAAAACTCTGCCACATGGTTTAACATGGATGAACCTTAAGGACATGTAAAATGAAATAAGACAATCACAAAAACACAAATACTGTATGATTTCACTCACATGAGGCAGCCGCAGTAGTCAAATTCATAGAGACAGAGGTAGAGTGGTGGTTGCCAGGGGCCACGGAAGGAGGGAGTGATGAGTTGTTGTTGAATGGGTATAGAGTTTCAGTTTTGCAAGATGAAAAAGTTTCTGGAGATGGTTTGCACAATAACGTAAATATACTTAACACTTAAATACACTTAACACTACTGAACTGTACACCTAAAAATAGTTAAGATAGTAAATTTTACATTATGTGAATTTTATTATGCTTAAAAATAAACTGTTGAAATAAAGATCAGTTGTTTCTGTCTGGTCATGTGAGGAATGCAAAGGCTGAGACAGCTGCAGTGTCAGCTAATGCGTGAAGACATGAAATGGCCCAATGCACCAGAGGACCTCCGAGTAGTTCAGCACATCTTAAATGGCGGGTGCAGTGTGAACAACACAAGAAATAAGGGTAAATGCACAGGCAAGAGTCAAATAACTGAGAATCTTAAATGCCACAGTAAGAAGAATGAATTTTATCCTATATCCAATAGGGAGTGAATAAATTCTTTTAATCAGGGAGCATAAAAATGATTAGTTTTCTGCTTTGGAAAAATAGTCTGGAAGCAAAAAGGCAGACTATAGACAAGGAGACTATTGCAGCAGTGTAGGTAAAGAAGGAACAGAGCTGGACTGAGGCACAGCAAGAGGACCAGAAAGGAAGGGATGGATGGGAGAGGTATTTAAGGGACAGAATGTACAGCACTTGATGGCTGAACAGAATGAGTGATGCTGGGGTCTAGGAGGACACCTGGATTTCCGGCACATGGTTCCTGATAGAACAGGAGGAGGAATCACCATAATACTAAATACAAAACAGGACACATGGCTAAGAAACAGACAGGTTCAGAAGCCTGAAAATGTAAATACTTAAAAGAGATAAACTAATAAAGGAAACTGAGAAGATATATTAAGAGAAGTGATAAAACACACACAAAAAAAAACAAAAACAGTGGTATTAATGGAAGCCAAAAGGAGAATTTACAGAAGGGAGTGCTCGGTCATGTGAACAAATCCAAAGCATCCACTAGGTTCAGGATAAGGGAGCCATCGGAGGCCTGGGGTACAGCCTGGTGGTGGAGCAGGTTATAACCCACTAACCACCGAGGTCCAAGAAAGGAGGCAAGCTGAGAATTACAGACACAGAACACAGGCTACTTTTAAAGATCTGGGGTACAAAGGAAGAAAAGATACAATGAAGAAGCTAGGGGGAGATTCAAGGTCAAGGGACTGTTCTGGTCTTGCTGTTGCTAATTCTTAGGCTTTTCTGCTTTGTTATTTTGTCTGTTTGGGGATAGGAAAGGAGTTATCCCATTAATAAAGTTGGGGGAAAGGAACTGATGAAGAGAAAGGGCAGAAAATACAGATGTACACAGGTAGAGAAAATAACCAGTAGAGCAAGACCCAGGTTGAGACCAGAGCAGATGAAGAACAAGCTGAAGGAATTAGTCTTGAACAGATAAGACACCTCTTTTCCTAAAACTTTGAGATTTTAAAAGCAAAGTGCAGCAGCAGATAGGTTCCTAAGTACAGAGACTTGACGTGAGCAGGTCGTGGCCTCGGTGCTATCTGTTGAGAGAGGGCTGGAAGGTTACGGCTGGCAGGAGGCTGGAGCAGCGACAGTGGACGAGGGAAAGAATGAAGCAGAAGCAGTGGGACTGCGGAGCAGGAGCTTTGAGTGTGGACAACATGCATCTGCAGGAGAACCAACCTACACCACTCTGTGATTTCTTCATTTCCTCATTCATTTGATAAATACTTATTAGCACCTTTTATGTGTCAGATGATAGAAGGTACTGGGTATACAATGGGGGACAAAGCAGTCACGGTCCTGGCCCTCAGTGGAGCCCAATTGAGGAGAGACAGTCAACCAGATAAATGATTATGTAATTGCAACTCACGATAAGAGTCCTGAAGGAATCTCCCTGGGGACAATGACAGAGAACTTACTCACAAGGAAACTCTACTCACAGAGGGAAGGGAAAGACACTGAGGGGGTGACATTTGAGACCTGAAGAATGAAAAGGTCCAAACAGAGGGAAGATTCAGGCATTTGCAGAAGTTCTATGGCAGGAAAGAGCTTGTTGAGTCCAGCCCCTGTAAGAAACAAGCGTACCTGGGGTGCAGTGGGCAAGGACAGAGGACCATGATACGGTAGATCGAGGCAGGGGACCAGAACATGGAGGTTATTGTGGGCCACAGCGGGGAGGCTGGATTTTATTTTGCCCACATGTTGGACAAAAATGCAAATGACTACATTGATCTACTATTGGTGTTTGCCAGTCAGGTCAAACAAAAACAAGAAGACAGGACAACTGTCAGAGCCAAAAAAATGTAACCTGAGGCTTTGACTAGTTTAAGAAGGAATAAATCCACGCTGGCCTGGAAGAGACCTGATGCATCAGTGAGGTTCCACGGCATAAACTGGTGTAAAGGAAGTGAAATAGCAAGAGGAGAAAGTTGTGGTGCTAGACAGCTATATCCAAGTTTAAGGTCTCAGAAATTGGCTAGTTCTGGAATATGAAAAGTCAAAGGCTTCACTACGCTTATGAATGTGGGAGGGGTGTAGGATGCTTAAGTTAAAGAAGTCAAGGAATTTTAAGAAAAGTAATAGCTGTGATGGTAGTAGTGAGAATGGGGTATTTATTATTAATAATGATAATAGATATCATCTGTTTAACATTGTGTATGTGCCAAATACTGTGCTAAGCACTTCATATACGTTACCTCACTTCATTTTCAAAACAGTTATTAATACTATTATGCCCACTGTACAAATAAACTGAAGTATTGAGAGGTGAAGTAAACTGCTTAAAGCCACTCAGCTGGTACCACGCTGCTCACTCAATTCTGAGTGACTGAAAATCTCACTCGCAGCCACGATGGCTGCACAGATTGGGCACATGCTGCTGAAGCCAGCCAGCATCACAATGTGAGCTAAGAAACCACATCCTCACAAAGTGACGGCAAGAATTCAGATGACAGTAAAAAGGAGGGGGAGGGGGTAACAAAACCAGACAGCACGAACGACCAACAAGGAAAGGCCTTCGTGTGGGAGTAGAACAGAGACAAAGGGACAGAGAACTAAGAAAATGTGGACAACACCTCTGGGCCCCGTGGTATGAGGGATTGGGTGAAATGAGCAGCCTTCGCCTAGAGGAAGCTGTGAGCTCACATAAAAGCCAAGTTTCAGCTAAGGCAAGAAGGTAACGGGGGTGTTCTTGGAAAACGTTTGGGGAGTCCAGTTGCTAATTTACAATGCAACAGACCAGCATAGTGTTTAAGAGGACAGAATCTTGAGTAGACTGTCTGGATTTGAGTCCTGACTCTACCACTTACTAACAAATCACTTCTTTGTGCCTCAGTTTCACTGTTAAATGGGGGTGATGATAATGCTCCTCCTATGCTTAGGATGTTGGTTGTCCCCACAAAAACTCATGCTGAAATTTGATGTCTAGTGTGGTGGCACTGGAGGTAGGGCCTAGTGGGAGGTGTTTTGGTCATAGGGGTAGATTCCTCATAAATAGATTAATACCCTCTCTTAGGAGTGAGTTCTCATACTCATGGGACTAGCTAAGTTACCAGACAGTGGGTTGTTATAAAACTGAATTCAGCGTCCTAGACACTCTCTTGCTTCTTCTCATGACAAGATCTCTTTGTACAAACTCGCTCACTTTTCCACTCTTCTGCCATGTTTTGACCCAGTCCTCACCAGAAGCTGGCCAGATGGGCCAGATGTGGCACAATGGTCTTGAACTTCCCAGCCTGCAGATTCGTGAGGTCAATAATGTCTTTTCCTTATGAATTATCCAATCTCAGGTTTTCTGTTATAACAACACAAAACAGACTAAGACAGACCCTTAGCTCATAGGCTTGTTAAGACTAAATGAATATTTGTAAGATGATTAGATGACGGTACAAAGTAAGTCCATTTAGAAGATGTTTGATTAAAAATCAAGTAAATAAGAAAGAGGATGATGGAAAGGGTTAAGAGAGAGGTGAGAAAGGGAGGAAGAATGGAGACAGTGTGCTTGAAGGAGCATGCAAACAGAGGCAAGGGATGCAAGTGAGGCCCTGATGGTCCTCAGTGGCGCAGGACTGTGAACACAGACATCCTGGCTGGTAGAGAAGCTGGTCTTTGCTTAGTTCTAAATGAAATGTTGCTATGTTGTTTTGATGTTTCTGAAGTGAGTCTAGCCCAAGCCATTAGGGGAGGGTTCAGCAAGCTGTTGGGACACCCACCAGCCTTTGGTGGTTAGAAGTCCAAGACTTCATGTAGAAACAGAGCAACCTAGAAGGGCCCAAAGATACCAGAAACTGAACAGATTCCCCGTAAGGAGCAGAAAACACAGGGTGTATTCTCCCCACCTTTGGGAGGAAATGACAGTCAAAACAAGAGAAAGCATAATGTTCAAATGAACATCCTAAAAACACATCAATTTTTCTTTTATGAGATAAATGTACTTAAAATTTTTTATCATGCTAACCAAAGTCACTTTTCCCATTTAAAAAAAAAGATTTGCAAGAGCTATTATAATTCTAATAGGCTAAATTTTCAGCAATCTTTCAATCAAATAACCTTCTTAACAAAATTACATTTAGCTGGAAAAAAGAAATGAAATCACATATCCATTTCTATGCAAAAAGCTTTTCAGTGCAATTTCATCATTGTAAAATGTGGAGACATGTCCTATAAATGCATAATTTTCAATATTTTCTTACTTCTACGAGCTACTGGGTAATACTAGGAAAGGACAAGGTCCTGTTTTATTCTAGACAAACAAGATCACTCAAGGTCAAAGTGGACACAGTCTCTGATGCCACACACCTTACCTACCCCCAAGTGGCCACAAATCCACATGAACCAGGGGTGCAAAGGTGGGCTGGTCTTTTCAGTCCATAGCACATACCAAAAACCATCAGTAATAGCATAATTCAAGTATTGGTGGTGTAGGAAAAGAGAAATATCTTTTTCTCACCCATCCTATGTTCACCCATCCTATGTTCAACCATCCTATGGTTGAGAACCCTATAACAAAAGACAAATTAAAAAGAGAAAGCATATAAATGTATTTAATATAAGCTTCTTATGACACAGGAGCCATCAATAGGAAATGAAGATCCAAAAAAACATGTAAACCTACATATTTTTCATGCTAGGTTTGATGAAGAAGTAGTTAGCTGTGGAGAAGTACACAACTGAGTAAAAAAGTATGACCTAACTGTAGTAAACGAGAGGGAATGTAGCAAGTCCTGTTCATTCAGATTCTTCTCTTTCTCCCTGTGTCCCAGACATAAGGACATTCCTATCAGTATAGGGAAGACACCTCCCAAATGCAAGTCTTGTGACCGGCTTCAGGAAAAGGGTGGGAGGTCAGACAGTGACCTTCCTGCTCCTTTTTTCTCAAATTCCTACAGCTTAAAATATCTTGGGGTAGCTGTCTTGACTCCCATCAATGGTAAAAACTCATCAATTTAGACTCTACTAGTTTGAAATGTATAAATAATTGCCTTCAATTTTACCCACTAAAAACTCTAAATTATTCTTTATCCTGAAAATTTTCAGTAAGGAGTACAAACAATAGTGTCTAAAATTCATTCTTTTTTTCATAACAATTATGTAATACTTTAAGAATTTTTTTTTTAACTTGTAAATCGAAAAACTCTCAATGAAAATTAGGTAACAGACTACAGATGACCCTTGAACAACATGGGATTGAACTGTGCAGGTCTACCTATACGTGGATTTTTTTCAATAAAAGTTACACCCACTGTGCCTGCCTCTCCTGCTACCCCTTCCCCCCTTCACCTCTTCTGTCTCTGCCACCCCTGAGAAAACAAGACCAACCCCTCCTCTTCCTCAGCCAATTCAACATGAAGATGATGAGGATGAAGACCTTTACGATGATCCACTTCCACTTAATATTGTTTTCCCTTCCTTATAAATTTCTTAATAACATTTTCTTTTCTCTAGCTTACTTTATTGTAAGACTACAGTATATAATACATATAACATACAAAAAATATGTGTGTTAATCAACTGTTTATGTTATCAGTAAGACTTCAGTTCAACAAGAAAGGCTATTAGTACTTAAGTTTGGGGGGAGTCAAAAGTTACAAACAGATATTTGAGTATGGGTAGGGGGGTTGGCACCCCTAACCCTCATGTTGTTCGTGGTCAACTATACTTACATTCTTCACAAATTCTCCTGTCTTCCATTAAGTCAGACTAGCTCTGCCTCCACTATTTTGAACAAACAAGATTTTAGTATTCCTGTATAGTCATATAAATAGTTTATTACAAAAGTTTAAGAAATGTAGTGCCCTGGTCAATGTAATACATTCTTTGAAAGATAAAATATATCATTTGAACAAGTAGTTTCTAAAATATAACACAAACATTATTTTATTGACACTGTTGGACTAAAGTAGCACTAATCCTGAGGCATTATTCAAAAAATAAATATAAGTAAAATACTGACAAAAATTCTATGTATTGAACATTCTGACTCTCTAAACACTGTATAAATAGAGGATCCAGCTAAACTTCAATGCCTGGCATAGTAAATCCTCAATAACTAATAAATACATGTTGCTTTAGTGAGTGGATAAATAAATGAATATTTTCCATATATATTCAAATACTTGGGTTTCTTATAAAAGTACATAAAGTTATAATCAAAAGCATCAGTGCAATATACACATAAAAGATTAAAAGTGTAACAGTGACTGAATGAGTGGAAAGAATACTGTTCTCCCTCCATTTTTCATTTTTTGTAATGTTTTGTTGAAATTTTTGGGAAAACATAAATATGTTTAAGCAATAGTACCTAATACCTCTGGAATCAAGAAAGGAATTACAGGGGCAGTGGCCTTTGCTAAAATGACAAACCAACATCCTTGTGGTCATATTCACATTAAAGCTGGTGAGATTCTACATTCCTTAGCACACAATGGATCTTTCATCAATATTGGAAAACGCCTTTGTGAGAACATTTGCAAAGAATGGATGGAATTCTCAATGTTGCGAGCACCCATTGAATTATTTAAAAGAACAATGAATGAATGACTGAGTAGAGACATTTCTAGAGCGCAGATATATTTATATTCCAAAAGAAAAGATATAAGTCTAGCATTTTCTCCAGAGCAGTCAAGAAGAAGAGATGGTTTAGCTATAAGCAATAGTTTCTGAATGATTTGCCATTGAAACTATTAGAATTGCCTTCTCCTTGGCCAACTAGTGATTTTAAGTCTTGACTTTTAAATATTATTTATTTGTTTGCATGTTTGTCTATACATATTTTGTTCCAGCCCCCAAAACAGGATTTAAGATGACTCCAAAGAAGTATACACTATAATAGGATAAATAAATTTAAAATAAGGAAAATGAAACAAAGGAAAACTAAAACTGGAAAGATAAGATGAAGCTAGGTATGAGCTAAGTGCTCAAAAATAATGACATTATGTCCTATATTCTAAATTGAAATAAGCCATAAACTTAGGTTTTAAGTTTCCAAGCAACCAATTCTAACCCAAAAACACAAGTTAAATATTCAACATTCACGAGGTAAAAAACAAACTATTTGTTCAAGGAATTAAATCCTGACATGGAGATTAAAAAAGAAATTTTTCTAGTCAGTTCTTATGTTATTTAACAAAATATAATCAACATTTATTTTTGTAAAAAATACTTAAATACAGAGGATTTCTAGAAACCTGTTTCTTATAAAAACATCAATATATGCCAAAAGAAAGATGGTAAAAGCAATTCTGTAATATCAATTCCATAGAAATTTATATGATTTTTTTCTAAGTACATATTCAGTTTTTTCATGGACTGGCTTACTCTAAGAATGTATTTCTCAGTGAGAGAAACAGATGCTATTACAACAAATAGGAAAAGAAAAGAGAAAAGTAGAAAATTGTTGTGATAAACAAACCTTGTAAAGATGCAACAGCCAAAATATTTTCTCTACAGAAGTCTTGCATATCCTTTGGTAGATATATTCCTATACATTCCTACTGTTTTGTTGCTATTAGAAATTATATCTCATAGAAAAAAATGTTTTAACTATTTATAGTTTTTTGCATATTGATTTTATACCTAGCAACCTTGCTAAAGTCTATAATTAGTTTTAGTAATTTTTCTTTATCTTGTTTTTGAAACTTCTACCTACCATTTGTTTTCCTTTGTGAAGCCAAAAGAAAGGTTTCTTTACAATCTTTATTAACCAGAAATCTCCTAAATTCTTAAAATTCAGCATATAACTCTCTGATCACAACTTATAACTTTCTCATTCATACTTCTATTAACCCTAATCTTCAGTCCTATTATTCCATTCTTCGTCCAGATTCCACTGCCTTCTGTTATGTACACCCAATAAAGCCTCACATCAAACACTTAACTCTTTCCACAAGCCTTTGAATAAGCAACTGGTAATTCTTATTAATTCATTCAAAACTTAGTAAGTGACAACTATGTGTCAAATGTCATGAGAAGCACTGAGATTCTTCAGACTATTATTGGGACAGTCCTAACAAATACTTGAGTCTAGTCCACCACATTCCAGAAAGCCCCAGAGTCAACATATTCCTCAAGTCTAAGAATCAAGATAAGTTTTCAGGCCCTTTATTTTCCCACTTACTTATACAAGCAAATACCAAAGCAGCTCACTTATAAAGTGAGGTTATACTAACTCCCCAAAATCAAAGATGTCAAGTCTCTATTACAAAAATTGGGGGGGAAATTGCTTCTTCAACAGATGAGATTTCATGAGTATATTTCTCTCTGTTTTACCTGCTATCTCCAAAAGTGGGTTTATGTGATCTCCTTCTGCCAGCTTCACAAATCCAACTTGATTTCCAAAATTGCCAATACCTTGAAAGGGCAAAATCAAATGTTTTCCTTGGAGGATTTCTTCTATGAATGGTTTTAATTCCAAAAGAGCATTAATACCCCTGGGTAAGAGACAATATACTTTTCAGTAACACATTAAGCAATAAAATATACAAAACCAAATAAGAAACAAAGTACTCAATTTTAGAAAGATAAATTAATTTTGATATTTACACTAATTGTTTTAAAGCTGAAAATGTCTTCTAAAGTACTCAATTTTAGAAAGATAAATTAATTTTGATATTTGCACTAACTGTTTTAAAGCTGAAAATGTCTTCTAAATCTAACCTATAATGAATAAAACTAACATTAATTTTTAACAAAAGGCTGGGCATGGTGGCTTACACCTGTAATCCTAGCACTCTGGGAGGCCAAGGCGGGAGGATTGCTTGAGGTCAGGAGTTCAAGACCAGCCTCAGCAAGAGCGAGACCCCATCTCTACTAAAAGTATAAAGAAATTAGCCAAGCAACTAAAAATAGGAAAAAAAAAAATTAGCCAGGCGTGGTGGTGCACACCTGTAGTCTCAGCTGCTTGGGAGGTTGAGGCAGGAGGATCACTTGAGCCCAGTAGTTTGAGGTTGCTATTAGCTAAGCTGATGCCATGGCAATACTGTCTCAAAACAAACAAAAAAAATTAACAAAAACTACAAGAGAAGTGAATTAAGTCTTCTAATTATAAATTGCTACAAAGAAATGAAAGTGATACCATTTTATAGTTCACCAAAAAATTTTTAACCAAGGAAATACTTCATGGGCAACTAAAAAAAAAAATTACTGATAACATATCCCCAAAAACACAGTACCTAAAAGACCTTATAACTTAGACTATGTTAAAAGTTCTAGATTCTTAATAAAACTACTAATACTTATATGGAACTTACTACTTATGAGGCACTTTACTAAAACTTAATGCATACAATCTTTTAAAATATAATAGTCTTTATAATAAGATAATTTACTGTATTCGGATTCAAGTATTAACAAAACATAAGTTTAGTTACATTCCCTAACTGCAACTGTGTTCACTGTTATAGCTGTTTAGCCTATGTGATAATAGGGCTACCCTGTGTTTCAAATGCTTTATTTTTCTTTATAAAAACAAATGTTTACTATATTATTGAATTAGACATTATCAGATTTTCAGTATTTTGAAAATTAGGATCAATTACTTTCATCTTGAAGAGAATTTTGGTATAGGAACTCTATTATTAAAAAAAAATCTCACTAGAGGGCAGCAATTACTTACAAAAGAAATAAGCACATTCTCATAGTACAGAGAGGGCTTTAAAATGCCCTTCTAGTGAAGTGTCATTAATGCAAATTATCTTGATCTGTGATTTGTTCACCAGTCAAATATTTGAAAAAAATTAGGCATTTTTCTAAATATTTCATATTTCTAAATTAGTCATTATATAAAGTTTTCAAATGATTTTCTGATGACTTCCATACTCAGTCTTATTTCTTTGTCATAACATAACGTATAATACTTTAAATAGCTTTGTAAATGTCAACATTTCTCACTGTACCTCCAAATCCACATTCTAAATCCAATCTCACCTAACAGTATTTATGTTCATTCAAAACAACACAATGAACACATGACTCATTCAACATTGCTCTTCACTGTATGCTGTGAATTAAAGCATGTGAGAACACAACAGCCACTTCTGGCTTATACATCACGAATTGGGGGAATTCAACATACTTATTGTAAATGAAACTAAACGCTAAAGCAGACCATGAGAAAGGTTAAGACTTTTCAGAGATAGTGACTTCTATATCCTGTTTTTCTTTAAAGAAATATAAATGGGCTAGGTGTCATGGTTCACGCCTGTAATCCTAGCATTCTGGGAGGCCGAGGCGGGTGGATCGCTCAAGGTCAGGAGTTCAAGACCAGCCTCAGCAAGAGCGAGACCCCGTCTCTACTAAAAATAGAAAGAAATTAGCTGGACAACTAAAAATATTTAGAAAAAAAATTAGCTGGGCATGGTGGTGCATGCCTGTAGTCCCAGCTATTCAGGAGGCTCAGGCAGGAGGATCACTTGAGCCCAGGAGTTGGAGGTTGCTGTGAGCTAGGCTGACGTCACGGCACTCTAGCCCAGGCAACAGAGAGAGACTCTGTCGCAAAAAAAAAAGAAAAAAAGAAATATAAATGATCTAAACCCAGTCCAATTTTTCAGTTCGTTTAGTAGTATAAATAAATTTGCTCCAATAAGAAGCCATTGATTCACAGAGTGAGAAGGAATAACAGTATCTACTGGAGTGTATCACTAACTTTCAATTCTTCTAAATAGAATATGTTTTCAAGAGTGGTATGTGGAAAGACTTCTTTACGGTAAAATAAGTAAAAAAGTATATGTTATGTAAAAAATAGAATTCTGAAACTGGAGTTCAAACCCAAAGGCTATTTCAAATTAAGACAAGACAGCCATCTTTTCAAATCAGTAGCTGGGTTTAGCCAAATATATTTATTTCTATTCCTTTCTTCTACACTGTGAGGACACACAGGACCTTAGGTAACATCTACCTTAAGAAATTCATGATTTAAAAAAAAAAAATGTCTCTGCATATTCCATATCTATTGATCAATACTCTATTAAACATCTAAAATTTGATATTAGATTTCGAAAAGAATAAATATAAGACAAGAAACTGACAATCTAGGTGTCTAGCATATTTTACAGTATATAAGATAAAAATTACAAACTTTTTAAAAATCCTTCATATATAAACAATGTCTTCCCAAAAACTCAATCAATTTCACTATCACTGTATAGCTGTGCAAAGTGAGGCCACACCTAGCAACTCACAAACATTTGAAAATTGACACCTCTGCCCCTTCCAGAATGTGAGTTGGCCTCATCCAATCAGTTGAAGGCCTTGAGAGAAATAACTGAGGTCCCCTGAGAAAAAAGGAATTCTGCCTCCAGACTGCCTTTGGATTTGAGCCTCCAATATGAACTCTTCCCTGCTAGCCTGCCCTGCAGATTTCAGGGTTGCCCACCCCCTCAATCATGTGAGCCAATTCCTTAAGATAAATCTCTCTGCATAAAGATATATATGTCTACACAGATAGATATAGATAGATAGCTATATAGATATACATCCTACCGATTCTCTGGAGAACCCTGACTAATATACCATTCTAACTCACACAAAGCACTATTCCTTTCTCTCAGCCTGTCCTTTTCTTGTGCCACATCTTCTTTGGCTTCTCTTTTTTCAAGAGCATGAGAGCATTTATTTTTTCTATTGCTTGGCAAAGTGATCAGCCAAAGTAAGTAAAGTAAAATCTCTGCTCCTCTCTGCCTCTTGCAGGGTGCTCAACGCCACTCTGTAGTAGATCAGTTGGAGATGGGTCAAAAGATTGATCTCTAAAGAGATGAGATTCTACTGTTTAAAAGACATACTATAATCATCATAACGGGTTTGGACATTTTGAGTTATTAATTTTTTTGTTTTCTCCCTTTTATTTTTCCTTTTTTTCATCCCCTTCCCAGTTCAAGCCTTTGTTCTTCATTCCCTCAGGAGCCATATATGCCAAGGTGGAAATCAGAAGTAACCTGCAATTCACTCTGGCTTTGGTTTTCCAAAGAGCTTAAGCTTAAGCTTAATACAGTGAACTATACAGGAGATAACAAGGAAAGGGAGAATCTCAAGTACAGATGGAGTGTCCCACAGAATTGGGGGAAGAGCAAGGTTTCTCCATTCCAGATTAGAAGGCAGTAATCAATGACTTATACTCAACCTCCATGGCACTACCCTGGCATGGAGGTGGGGTGGGATGGAGTAGAGGGACTCTAAGAATGACCAAGGTGAAACTGAAATTGTCCAGTGGCATAGTAAAATGGCAGCTCTAACATCTAATAATACAGTACCTACTACGTGCCAGGCCCTATACAAAGAGTTCTTGCATGTATTGGTACTATTATTTTCTCTGTTTACTTACAAAATAAATGATTTGCCCAAAGTTGGGCAGCTAATAAGAGGTGGTTGTACCATAGTTCCCGGCTCTCCCAGAATCCTAACCTAAATGGTCAAACTCCACAGTGTTTATATGAGCACAGGCAAAACAGTTACATAACCAAGGGCTACCATTTGATAATTCTAACAGAGAAAAAAAATCTAGATTAAATAGAAGAGTATTTATATAGTTAATTATGTGCATTAACAATTAATTGGAATAAATTATAATAAAGAATACTTCTTTAGAATTGCAATGCCTCTTGAGGTTCTGCTGTTTACTCATATTAATGTAATAATTTAGAAAATAATATTCAAGAATGTTTTATTACTCACGTGTTTACTTCATCTTCATTTAGTAATTGCATCACTAGCAGGGTAATATGAAAGGAACCATAACCAACCATTGCTTTGGCCAGTCGCCGATCTTGTTGTATTATTGCGTTTTGCAGGATCTTAATTCCTCTTGTAATCTAATCACACACACAGACACACACACAAAAGACCCAGAGGAGGTTAGGTAAGAAAATTTCTTAATGGTAATTGTAAATCAAGAAGAAAAATAAACGACAACTAAAATTAGAACAATGTCAGGGCTCTTCCACCAAACAAATGTTTAATGATCTTCTTGTTGGCAAATATCCTAGAAAGTTGACTTGGACAGTTTAATAGGATGTATAAGCTTTTTAAAAATCACACAATGCTTGTCCATCTTAAGAACACTGAGCCCAACACCCTTATTTTGCAGATCAGATCAGTGGTTGAGTGGAAAAACTCCCAATGACCATGCATCTTTTCAGAAATTTGTCCTTGGAATACACAATATGACTCAATAATTATGATCTTTCCTAAGAAAAAGGCTTTATTCTTGCCACAGAAAGGTCAAACCAGCGAAGAACATTCCATTTCTGTTAGAAGCAATATTTACTTGTCACCAAATGAATGTGTCCGAGAACCCATTCCTCATAACCTTTAAGATTTTTTAGGACAGCAATAATTTCAACAGGATTGACAACAGTCACTTGTCAGAAATGTGAGGAGGGGCAACCATTAGATAGAGTTGCAAAGAAATTCAAATGCATAGTTTAGGAAAACAGCCACAGCCTGCATCCAGGTGACACCCCACTGACCTGGTCACCACCTGCCTTCCCTCTCAGTACCTACTCCTCTGAAACAGGAGGAGGAATGACACATCCTCCCTCCTCCACTTCCAGTTAGATCCAACTCTAGTCAACTTCTAAATCTGAGTGTAATGGAAAGCAGTTTGAACATGAAATAGCAAATCCAGAGAGGAGAGAGGAGGGGGGGGGAGAGAGAGAGAGAGAGAGAGAACATAGAAGCCCTAAGGGAACCGAAGCCCCCAATGCAGCAGAATTAGCGAGAGAGAAGGGGTGGGGGTGGCAGCAGCAGAAGCAGTACCCATAAAAAAACAGAGATAAGAAAACACTGAATCATGAGCATAGCAGACTGTTCTGATACTAGAGTGGCTGTTTTATCCTGAACAATGTTCCCATTATCTGTGGAATGTGATTGGGCAAATCATGAGATGCTGTCCTGGAATCTGAATTCTCATTGACAAAGACTCTCTCCTTTGACTAAAACTGTATTCAGGCTCCTCTGAGTCCTCTGTTTGACTAGGCCAGACTTGGGTTTCTCTCTCTTCCTTATAATATAGACTCCAGTTGGAGCAAGAATCCTACTAATCCTACTTTGTATCTGACCACCCATCTTAGAGAACTTACCACCCTTGCCTGCCTTCACTGATAATCCTATCAAGTCAGTTTAGCCAGAAACCCCTTATTCTTGATGTTTCCTCTAAGTAATTTTCCATCTACTACCCCCGACACTGCTCCTTGGCATAAATCCACACTTGTCTTTGTTCAAGTCAGAATTGAGTTCAATCTCTCTGCCCCACTGGAAGAGCCAGTGCAGTGGTCCCTGTACCTATCACCATGGCCTCTTTTTGAACGAAGTTTGCCTTACCATCTTTAACAGGTGTCGTGAATATTTTTTCTTTAACATCATGTACCTTTACAATAAATCCACATCACCCAAAATAACCTCAGCCTTTCTCTATGCCTTGTAAGTAAAAGAGATTAACAGAAGAAATGGTTTGCCCAGTAGGAAGTTACACAATGACGCCTAACATAACATTTACCAACACAAAATGTCACTTCTATGACACCCAATTAAAGAATATTGATAGCCTGATAAATAAAATGCTTCAAACATAATGGTATGCAAAGATTTTATAGAGTCACCATTTTCTCTACTTCATATAAGTAAAATGAAATTATAAGGCCAGGCATAGTGGCTCATGTCTATATTCCTAACACTTTAGGAGGCCGAGGCAGGAGGATCAGTTGAGGTCAGGAGTTCAAGACCAGCCTGAGCAACATCGAAAGACCCTGTCTCTACAAAAAAATATAAAAAATTAGCCAGGTATGGTGGCACATGCCTGTAGTCCCAGCTACTCAGGAGGCCAAGGCAGGAGGATTCCTTGAGCCCAGGAGCTTCTGGTTACAGTGAGCTATGATCACATCACTGCATTCTAGCCAGGGTGAGAGAGTGAGATCCTGCCTCAAAAAAAAAAAAAAAAAAAAAAAAACTATAATTCCTGGAAGACAATGTCTATTTCCTCTACACCACTGTCGCACCACAATGCCAGGTGGTAACAATAAAGACAATATTTAAACAGCAGCAGCAGCAAAGCAACTAACCTTTATTGTGTGCTCACTAGGTTCTACGCACCACAGTAAGCATTTTACATATATTAGCTCAATGAAGCCCCTCAACAATCTGATGAGGTACATATTGGCATTATCTCTATTAAAATAAATTGAAACACAGATTTTTAAAAATCCCTTAAAGACAATATATGACACAAAGCAAAGGAGCTTGAGAAAAGAATAAAGTGCACATGAGAAAAGATGAGAGGGGCAACTAGGGGAAAAGATTCAGGAGGGTTGAGGAGAAGTAGCTAGAAAGCAATGGAGTAAGAAAAAAGGCCAACAGAGTTACAGGGAGTTTGTTTTTGAGAGGGGGCAAAAAGAGGGGCAGAGATGTGGGAACTGACTTAAGAAATGAAACACCAACGGAAGAGACATTTAAAGGGGATTTTCAGCAAGCCTTTCTGGATACTACGTGGTATGGTTTGATTGTGACCCCCAAAGTTCATGCGGTGGAAACTTCATCCCCAATGCAGGGGTGTTGGGAGGTGGGGCCTAATGGGATGTGTCTGGGTCACGGGCAGCGCTCTCACGAGGGGGTTAATGCTGTTATCACAGTAACGGGCTCATTATCTCAGGTGTGGGCTCCTTATAAAAGGACAAGTTCAGCCCCCTCCTGCTCTCTCTAACTTGCTTTCTCTCTGGCCATAGCAAGAAGCCCCTTCCCAGATGCTGGCCCCTCGATCTTGAATTTCCCAGCCTCTAGAACTGTGAGAAATAAACTTCTGTACTTTATAAATTACCCAGTCCCAAGTATTCTGTTACAGCAGCACAAAATGGACTAAGACAATGGAGTACACTGGCCATCTTTTAAAAAGCCTTTAGTGTGAATCTGTATTACTCTGAAGTGATTTGAAACTGGAATTTCCTGAGTTTTTTCCAGATGCAATAAAGTGCTGAGATTGGCTTCAGGAATAATGGAGTAGCTCACATGAATCCAGGTACATATGGGGAAAGGGCCTAGCCCAATGTCAAGTACATCGTAGGTGCTCAAAATGCCAGACCTCAAAACGATGTAATTACATCTTCAAATCTTACCTGGTACAATGGTTATTCTGGTTTAATTTATGATGAGAAAGTGGCTTAGATAGGAACTATAGTTACTGAGTGAAGGGTGCTAGACTCAGGTCAGAAATTCTGGATTTTAATTCAAGGTCTGCCAGAGGTGTACAAGTCACCTAGTCTCAATAAGCCTTGGTTTCTTCAACTGCAAAATAGGAATGATAAAATCTGCATTGCCAAACTAACAGGGTTACATTAAAGATCACATTAGTAAATGAAAGTACTTTGTAAGCTCTATACCATTGTGTAATATAAAGTTACAACACTAACAATATTATTAAATCTGTGGTTCTCCACCAGGGCAATTTTGCCTCCCAGGAACATTTGGCAATACCTGGAGACATTCTTGGTTGTCCCAATTTAGTGGGTAGGGGGATTGCTATTTGTACCTGGTGGGTAGAATGTTCACATTTTCATAATAACTTAGTCTTTATTCTAAGCTCAAGTACTATTACATATAAATTCAGGACAATGTTCAAAATCCATCCATTTGTATATTCTCCATTTTAGTACAATGCCTACATGGTATCATAGTTCTAGACCATTAGTATTAATATCTTTGCATTACCCAGTAGCTTATAAAATTGTAAATTAAAAACTAAAATACTTTTAAGACTATTACTTCTCTGAAGTCACACAGTACTCATAATGCAGGATTAGCCTCAAATCTATGAAAATTTCAAAGTTAATATAATCAACCAACATATTTCTAAGTATGCTTTGATGCTCCAAATTAATTTATGTATTCCTTGATATCTTAAAATTATTAATGCTTTCTGTTCCTGGTTACATTCTTAAAAAGAAAAAAGAAAAACACTTCAGAGTCTTCTTTGTATGTCATTTTTTTAAAGTACCAATGTCATCAAAGGCCAAAGGAAACTAATTTTTACAGCCACTGTTTAAAATTCTATAAAGTCATTAAAGCTTATCTGTCACCATAATCCCCAACCATTGGCAGTATTGTACAAAGTACATTTTTAAAACCTAATACTATAAAGTCAAATTTAAATATGACAGTGAAAGAAACTTCTAAAAATAAAAACTTTATTGAAATCTTAAATATTTCATTCATTGAGTAATGTCTCCGAGTTAAAAGAATAAAAGCAGACACCCATCTGCTAAACATCACCACTAGGCCATATTCCACATGCCTAAAAATAATGCAATTTGTTGCTGTATCTTTTAAGCTTTCCAATTGACTCAATTCATATGTGAGTTCAAAGAAAATGCCTCAAAGTTAGTATGCTTCTGCATGAGAGAAAAGAATTGCATTCTAGTGCACGGTAGGAGAATGTCTTTGACCTTATCTTTTGATATTGTTTTTGGAATTTCTATAAGCTATTACATATATTTTTCCCAAATTTCTTGTCTCATTCAAATTTACTGGAATTATCACATCAATTTTCTATCTACCTTATCTTTAAAGCTGAATATTCTCATTCTTATTGCTTGTCCACAACCATGAGAAAAACTTGAAAAACTGATCATATAGCAATAACTGGAGTAAAAGTAAAAATATCACCCTCAAATAAAAGAACGTTCTATATCTATCAAGTGCTTTATACATGATGGTGTCAATACTTTTACTATTACATTTTCCAGAAAAATACTAAATGCATTAATCTACTTTCACATTTTCATAAGACCAGCAATTTTCACATTACCAAAATGATGAAATTTTACAGAATTAAATGTAAAAAAATGCCTTTTAAAACCTCTGAAGAAAATCACCTTTTTCTACGAGTATATTTTTAATAGATACCAAAAAAAGTTAACATATTCCTAATTTCAACCAGCTTCTGACTATGCCTTGTATTTTTTCAATGTTGATTTACTTTACATTATTATCTCTCTAAGAAAGCATACAAAACCAACATGTGGGTAAATCTAGCTAGAATTAATAACTAAACAATTCTAGCCATTTAAGAAACATTTAGGATTTATTATAACTCCATCAAAATTTTTTCTTCTTTTATTTTCAGACTAACATGTAATTGCAGGTTAACAAAGAAACACATATTTTCATATACTTCCAGTTAGGATATTTATATGCAACTATTTTAATTCATTTTCCAATTCTATTGCTTAAATATATAATATCAAGATTTTTCATTAATAACGAATTACAAACTTCTAAGAATGTGTTTAAAATCAAAGACCCGTGTAATTCCGAATACTTTTTTCTTTAAAACTAGGTGCCAACAAGTAGAGGCCAAAAGTAGAGCAACTCATTGTGAATGTGCTAGCTTCCAAAAGCTTGTTTGCAGGTCACTTAATTGGAACTTGGAATACAGTCTTCCATTGAAACAATGTTATAAATGGTGCTTCTTTTCCCAAGCCTTCCCACAAAAGCTGGTAAGTAGTTTAAAAAGTAAATTATCATTAGATACTTTAAAACAAACAAACAAAAAAAGTACTCATGCAGAAGATATAAAATGTATCTCCTAACCTTGCCCAATCCCTACATCTTCTCCTCAAATTTGTATATAAGCTTTCTAAGCTGTTAACTACAAATAAGTCTCTTGAGGGGGAAATATCAAATTATATGGTTTCAAGGTCACTTGAAACCTGCATTTCCCACTATTGTACATCAAAACAATCTCCCTGAAAACAAATAATTGCTATATTGAACCTATATTATGAAACCAGCATTTGTAACACTGTGTTTATTATTTTTAAGTGTGCTGATTATAAGTTGTTATAGCAGAAACACACGTTCACCTTTGAAATGACAGGGGTGTGAATGTGTGTGTGCACCTACTTTTGGACAAGCATTGGTCTAGGTACTGGGAATGCTCTACAAACTTTGGGAAGAAGGAAGCGTCAAGTTGCCAGGATGACAAAGTACAAACAGAAAGCTATGAAAGCCATTAGCTGGGGGGATGGGGAGAGCAAAGAAACGCAGTTGACCCAGTCAGGGTGGTCAGGGGTGGGGAGGTTTGAGCTGAGATTTGGGCATTAACAAAACCAAGAGGAGGGAAGAGAAATTCCCACCTCTCTGGGGCAGAGGGAACCTGGCAAGTCCAAGGCAGACCAAAGGAGCTCAAGCAGGAAGAGTACGGGCCAAAGTGGAGAAGGCAGAACAGACAAAGCCTGACAGAGCATGGTAAGGGGTTTGTCTTTATTCTACTTTCAGTGGGAAAATCCTGAATCGTACAAGCAAGTCAGCAATATGTCCAGATTTGGGTTTTAGAAAATAAATGTTTGAGATAGGTATTAACACCTACCTCATTTCACACCTGAAGAGACTGAAACGAGAAGAAATTAGGTAACCTGACCTCCACCCACAGCAGAGTCTGTGACCCAGCTGCTACTCCAACGAGGTCTGTTGAACTGCAAGGCCTGCACTCTTTCCACTATCTGCACAGCCTCACACGGGTAGAGAGGCAGAAACAAAGGCCACAGCAGCATGGAGGATGAAAACTAAGTACTGTAGACAGGACTCCCTCATCCTCTTCCTCCCAACATCCTTGTGGTCTAAACCCTAGATCGAAAGAATTTCTTTCCTCTCCGTCCCCTTCCCCACCTGCCCTACCAGACCAGCACATCGCCCCCATCTTCCAATCTTCACTGGAAGAGGTAAGAAACCAGAACGAGGCCATGAGGAGAGTGGGGGCAGGCGGGAGGGTGATGCAGAGTTGTTCAGTCCACCATGGGAGCAAAGAACAGAGGTGTGAAGGGAGAAATTTAAAATGAGAGGCCTAATGAGAGCAACTCCTAGAAGTGCTTCTGGAACATTTACATTGAGAGACTCTGTGGTGGAACAATCTCTAAGAAACCAACCAAAACAAAGAACCTGGATTCTCTTCCAATCACAAATCATGTGTCCTTAGGGAAGCCACTTTAACTGTCTGACATTCAGTCTCCTTAGGAAATGGCTTCTGTCTGGCTGCTCATTGAAGCAGCACCATCCCTCACTCCCTGAGCTCTGCTAATCCCCGCATGTATACATGATCCTAAATTTCAAAGAAAACCTATCCAAACAACTTGCAAGTATTTTAATATAATATATAATTGCAGATTACACTAAACTGTATACCACCTAAATACTTTTAAGGACTATTTTACTGTTAACCAGGCAAAGGAATCAAATATGTATCAGTAAAATCAGAATATGATTCTTTACTGCATCAAATCTAAAATCTTATATGGCTAGGCAATTTTTCTCTTTTTATATATCTTTTCTTCCCAGATAAACTGTGCCTCACAGACTAGATATTTCCTAGAATGCCCCCAACAGGATTTTCTTTTCATATGTATTTCTTTGATTTCAATTTGGTTTGATTTTTAAAAATTCATTAGCATTCCCTAGAGACATTCTGGTTAAATAAGGGGAGAAGCAACCTGAAAATGTGCCTGGTCACGGAGATGCTAATCCACAATCAAACAGAAATTCAGATCTGGCTCCTAAATTGGGCCAAGATGTAAAAACAGTCAGTCTTCCCAGTGAGGTGTTCTTTCCTGTGGCATTTTAATTCCTACCACACTGCTTTAGCGGTTGTAATTAGATACAGTAGTTTTCTCTCTCAAGGGTTTCTCAGTATGGGCTAATTGGCTGGTCCCATTTCCTATTATCCATACCACATTAATTTCTCAGATTTTTAATAGATTTCTACCAAGTTCATGGTACAATATTAAGCTGCACAACAATCAGTAATTTTTAAAGAAACTATGTTGCAATAATCACTACCATAAACGAGAAAAAGCAGCAAGAAACCCCAGTTTACTTTCCCGAGATCTCAGAATCCTCTTTTCTCATCCAGTCACTGCTCTCTGCTTCCAAAGGATTTCTCCGATGTAGTGAACAAATGCTTGCAAAGGACCCTGATGTGCCATCTGACGACACTTCAAGTGACTTCCGCAAAATTATTGTTTAGATAATATTAATAATATTGTTTAGATATATTAACTGTTTAAATAATATTTGTCAAAATTATTATTTAAATAGATTCCTATTATTTAAACAGGAACATTCCCTGTATGGTCTTGCTAAAATGTCACCAAAGAGTCTTAGAAGCTGAGAGCACGTGGACTTATAAGCATTTAATGTACTTTACATATAATTTAGAATAAAACTTCATAGTACAAATAGTTATCTAAAAATAGCACCTCTTTCTTGGTGATCGGAATGGAAAGGAAATAGTTGGGTTGATAATCTTTATGCTTTTTTTTCTTCTTCATTATTTGATCACTCTTGATTTGTTCATTTTCTTTACTTCTCTCCAAATTTATTTGAGGTACATCAGTGACTAGAGGAAAAAAGTCAAACAACAATGTCTAATACATTTAAACAAAGATAATATAGTCAGAAAAAAGGGAAACAAGCAATATATAAGTAGCAATCATTCATAATTATCATTTTCAAATCTAAAGCAGAAATTGGCAAACACTTCTGTAAAGGAACTCATAGTAAATATTTTATACTTTGCAGATCATGTGATCTCTGTTGCAATCACTCAACTCTGCTGTAGACAAAACATAAATGAATGGGTATACCTGTGTTCTGATAAAATTTTATTTACAAAGCAGGTGGTTAGCCAGAGTTGGCCCACAGGCCATAGTGTGCTAATCACTGACATACAGCATAGCTAACAACTCTTCTCTCGTCAATGCCACAATTTTCATAACATTAGGAAAGACCATTTTTCCATCCATCCTGTGTATGTATATTTACTTGTGACTTCTGGGACATAACCAGATGCAGCGCTGCCACTCAAAGTTTGGTTTGTGGCCCTTGTCACACTACAAACTATTTGTTGAAAAAGTTAAGAGAATGCTTTAGAAACTTTCATAACAATTTGGCAGAATAATTTTGTCTGTTAAATTTTTATTCCTATTTTTGTTTTGTTTTGTTTTTTTGAGACAGGGTCTCACCCTGTTGCCCAGGCTGGAGTGGAGTGGTGTAATCATAGCTCACTGCAGCCTCAAATTCCTAGGCTTCAGCAATCCTTCTGCCTTACTCCCCAGTAGTTAAGACTACTAATTTCTTTTTTAGAGATGAGGTCTCACTATACTGCCCAGGCTGGTCTTGAACTCCCGGCCTCAAGCAATCCTCCTGCCTCAGCCTCCCAAATTGCTGGGATTATAGGCATGAGCCACCGTGACTGGTTTATGCAAGTTTTTTAATAGGGAAAAATCAAATCAATATGTTATAGGGCTGCCTGCAATTTTAGATACCTAAGAAAAGATCCTAGATTTGACTGAAGTAACATGAACTAAATGTACTAATTTTAAACAGAAGCCACAAAATGAAGAATATATTTTAATCCACTTCTATTAATAAATACATTTCTAGCCCACCTCCACCTACTGTTAGTATAATTAGTACTCTGGAAACAGAAACCGATTTTAATATAGTCTGGAACCAGAGTGCCTGGCTTAGAATCCTGGCTCTCCCACTTACTAGTTGCATGATCTTAGACAAGTCCTATAAACACTCCTTACCTCAGTTTCCCCACTGTAATTTTAGAATAATAATAGCTACCTCATAGGATCTTTCTGAGGATTCAGCAAGTCAATACATGAAAGCATTTAAAACACTTCCGGATGCAAAGCAAGCACTATTATTATCTGTTATGAGATATTAGCCCAAACTAAACATAATTAGGGAGATAAATCTGCATCTTCTGAAGGTCATTTAAGCAACTCCAAAGATAAACAGATGATTTATAAACTATCCATTGTTTATCATCCAGACCACTTGTACCTTCTGTGGGTATGGAACATGAAGAGCTGTTTAGAATAGTTTTTAAAAAATTAAATATTGAAAAATAAATTTCAAAAGCAAGACACCCATTTTTTAAGGTAACATTACAAATCAATTCTAATGTTGCCAGCATCCATCCTCTTACATCTCAATGTAGAAATCAGGACACAGGGCTAACCTCAAACAACAGGAAGCTGGGATAGTGAGAATCTGGCAGTTAGTTATCAACCTATGCTGGATAAAAAGACTCTACAGAAAGAAGGGAGGGGCTACAGCTATGGGGACTGTAACTCACACTGTGTGTTTCAATCTGTAGAGGCAGCAGATGGTGCACAGGGCACTGGTCTGAAGACTGGTTTTCCAACAAGCATCTTTTTTTTTTTTTTTTTTTTTTTTGAGACAGAGTCTCACTCTGTTGCCCAGGCTAGAGTGAGTGCCGTGGCATCAGCTTAGCTCACAGCAACCTCAAACTCCTGGGCTCAAGCAATCCTTCTGCCTCAGCCTCCCGAGTAG
>CAUYRT010090783.1:0-11912 GCA_963574885.1 Lepilemur ruficaudatus | reverse complement strand
GCTGGGATCCACTGGGAACCCTTCTTGTTCTATCCTCTCCCTCTGTCTGAACTCAGAGGGTGTCTGGTTCAGGTCTCTCAACTCAGGACGATTGTGCTCCCCAGGGGACATTTGGCAAAGTCGGGAGAGGTTTTTGGTTGTCACAGTTGGGGTGGTGGTGGCGGGCACCCATCTAGCGGGTAGAAGCCGGAGATGCTGCAGAGCATCCTGCACCGCACAGGACGGTCCTCGACACAAAAGATCACTCAGCCCCAGACGTCCATAGTGCTGCTGTCGAGAAGCCCCTGGGCACTTACAGAGAATGAGGGCGAGAGCTGGATAGTGACCTGTCCAAAGTCAGGCGGCGTGTTGGTGGCAGGACCAAGAGGACAGCCTGGACCTCCTGACCCTGGCTGACCTGGCTGCGGGACCGCATCTGTGCCGAGAGCCTGGGTGCCAAGTGGTCTTTTTGTCTCCAGCCTGGTTTTTGTGTCTCTCTAAATAATTTCGATTTTGGGAATATTTTCATCTGTGTTTTCATTCTCCCTTGTCTTTCATTGTGCTTTCTCTCCGGGTAATCCGAGGCTTGTAGGCAGCTAAGTACGACATGCACATTCCAATGAAATGCAATGAAATATAATTGAATATAGTCCTTTCATGTCTGAGCGGTGGATTCAGCTCTCTGAGACATCTCTGCTTCCTCCACTTTCTGTCTGAGTTTTCTCTCCCTTTCCCAGCTGCCCTGGCATTTGAGTGGCTCCCTGGCTCCTGGTCACCTGAGATGTGCACATGATCCTAACTCCGCAGCCCATGTCCTGTGACTGATAACTGCTGTCCCTGAGTCTGAGGAGAGGCAGCTGCGGGCAGCACTGCCAGCTCCAGGTGGGGAGAGGGGAGGGGTCTCTGCCAACAACAGGGAGCAGGGGGCTCCATGGGCAGGACTGCGGGATCTCCTGTGATGCAGGGACCCTGCTGGGCAGACACACTCCTGGTACAGACGCCGTGAGTCCCCAGTGAGAGCCAGAGTGTCAGGGGTGCCGTGGACATTGCTGTCAAGCAGGCTCAGCTCAGGAGGGGCGTGGGAGGCATCAGACGGAGCCACATCCAGGCCCCCAAGGGGAAGAGGGGCAGAGCAAGTGGGGGCGGTTTTGTTTCTGTCCTGGGAGCACTGGGAGCCCCTGCGGAGCCTCAATGAGGGAGTCACTGGCAGATTTCTGCTTTCTCTGTCTGCCGGTCAGGAAGGGCCGGCGGGGCAGGAATGAGAGCAGGAGGAGGGCAGAGTGGCAGGAGGACAGTAGGGGTAGCAAGCAGAAAGGAGCGTAGGAGGTGCATGGGAGAGCAGGAGGTGAGCAGTCTGGCAGGAGATGGGCAGCTGGCCAGGAAGGCCTGGACCTCACGGCCACCCAGGAAAGGACCCTGTGGGGTGGTTGCCTTGGTCTTGCCCATGGGGGTTAAATCTTCCCGGTTGCCCAGGGCCAGACAGGTGTCTGTGTGTTCCAGGGACAGCCATGGCTCCTGTGGAGCAGCTGCGTGGGCCGGGGTCTGCTGCAGGGCTTGGGCAGCTACTTTCTTAGCTCCAGATGCCGCGTGACTGAGCCAGGTCACTATCACCGGGGGCTCCTGAGAAGGCAGGACAGGAGGCGTGGCCGGTGTGGTCTGGTCTGGTGCTTAGACCTTGCTGATGGAGGAAGGGGTGGTCCCAGGTGTCACGGTGCTCACTCTGCCACAGCTGCCTTGTCTCTGTAGTGCCCTAGTACCAGCCTGGAGCTGAACACACAAAAGTCACTAGGAGCCCTCAATTGGTGCCATGGAAAGGATTTAGAATTTAGAGTCAGACAGGCTGGGGTGGAGTCCCAGCTCGGCCACCCACTCTGTCTGACTTGGGTAGGCACTGTGCCTGCCGGAGCCTCGGTGCTCACATCTGGGAAATGGGCACCATCATCCCACTTCCCAGAGCTGCCCTGATCAACCTCCTGGTACACTGTAGGACCCTGGTCACTGCTGGGTCCTAGCTCCCAAAGTGCCAAGGTGAAAACTCCTCAGCATCTGGACTGTCAGTTCGTGTGTTCTTGCAGGAGGGGGTGATGAAGCTGTACTTCCTGAGGACACAGCCCTGTGGGCCTTGAGGGCTGTCAGATTTCCAGAGGTCCCTGGGGTCTCACCCAGAAGCCTCTGTGAGCAGGTGCCTGTGGGGCCGGGGGCAGGTGACCAGGAGCGAGACATGGGCAGAGATGGGGGGCTGGGGTGGCCGGGTGGGGGAGTAGGGGAGAGGTCACTGGTAACAGTGAGAGTAGCCGACACATTTCTACCGTCAGGTGTGGAGGCTGGGTGGGCCTGGAGGGGTTAAAGTGCCTTGTGCAAGGTCCTGGGGTTGGGACCCAGGGGTTCTGGCTCCACAGTTGGGCTCCCAACCATGACGCTGAGGAGGGAGACGTGGATGAGGACCTGGGGGAGCCCATAGACGGCCTGGCCCAGTCCACCATCCGGCCCCCACACCCCAGGTGTGAGAGGACAGGCCTGGGCCAGGCTGTCCTGGCCTCCAGGTAGTTGAGGAGGGCAGAGCACCTAGGTCTCTCCAAGGGGAGGAGATTCAAGTGCACAGTCTTAGGAGGAAGCACTGAAATTGATCTTTGCACAGCTAATGCAATTCTACACGTCAGGCCCGTAAATAAGCTGTTTAATGGGCCTGGAGACGCAGCGGTGGGGAGGCTGGGAGGGGCTCTGGCCCCACTTGGCACCTCCACATGCCGGGCTGCTGCTGCGGCTGGATTTACCAGGGAAGCGGGGAGGGAAGCTGAGCCTGGGCAGCCGGGACAGGGGCGAGGGTGTCACTGTCTAGCTCCAAAGCCACCCTCCTGCCATTGCAGAGTGTGCCAGGCCCTGAACAGCCTCAACTTGGAAAGAAAAATAATGCTTGAGCCCGGCGGGATGCCTGGGAAAGGCGTGTCGGAAAAAGGGTGAATTTCTGTGGCCCGTCAGACTGGGTTTGTGGCCTAGACCCGACTCTTTGTAGCTGTGTGACGTTTCACATTGTTGTATCCTCTGGGCGGGGCCAACAGCGGCGCCTACCTCCGAGCAACAGGGTAGGCAAGAGAGGGACATGGAGAGTGTAGCCCGGGCCTGGCACGGCGGCTCCTCGGGGCTGGTGACGGCTGAATTGACCCATGCGCTGGTGGAAGGGAAGTGGGGAGGGTGGGAAGAGGGAGTGAGGAGGGCCTGGGAGGGGACTGGTTTGCAGAGCACAGGTGGGAAGGTGCCCCTTGCTCACAGTCTCCTGCTCCTCTGAGGGAGGGCTGGTATTGGTTGGCCTGTTTTTCAGATAAGGAAACAGGCTCAGCCAGATTAAGCCCAAAGAGCTAGTCACTGGCTGCACCCCAGCATTCGAAACCACATCCGCCTGCTGCCAAAGTCCCCTCCTTCCCATGGGCCACCTTGGTCAGTCCCAGGTAACCTGCTGGGCCCCCTCAGCACTCCTGAGATTGTTTGTCCAGATACACCATTGCACAGTGCAATAGTTTGTGCGGCAGTTAATTAGTCCTAATGAGGATCAGTAATCGACTAGGAGCAGTTTGTCAGCCCAGCTGCATCCAGTTTCCTGCTCTTGGTTTTCCCATGGGGACCCTGGCAGCGCCTGCAGCAGAAGGTGAAGCCAGGACCATTAGCCACAGCCCTGGTGGCCAGGAAGTGTGCCCAAGGCTTCCCACCCCCACAACCCTCCCCAAAGCCTGCTCTGCCCTCAGCTCTGCTGTGCTGAGCCCCCGTGGCTCTCACGGCTGGCTGAACGCCCTTCATCCTCTGCCTCTGCCCCCACCCGCACAGCCTCTGCCCTGTCTGGCCTTGGTCAAGTCCCCTTGGACGTCCAGGGCTACGATTTGATGTCCTCTCCAAAGCTCATGCTGAAATTTAATTGCCAGGGTAATGGTATTGGGAGGTGGGGTCAGTTAGAGGTGACTGGGTCAGGAGGGCTCTGCCCTCATGGATGGATTAGTGCTGTTGTCTCAGGATTGGGTAGTTATTGCGGGAGTGGGTTTCCAATAACAGGATAAATTCGGCCCCGTTTCTCTCCTGTGTCTGCTTGCTTGCCACGTGATACCTCCCACCGTGGATGGCTCTCACCAGATGCTGGCGCTATGTCCCTGGACTTCCCAGCTTCCTGAAACAGGGGCCAAATAAATTCCTTTTTTTAAAAAAACAAATTCCCCAGTGTGTATTCTGTTATAGCAGCAGACAGTGAGCTAAGTCATTGAGGCAGCCCTGGAGACCCCCTGCCTCACGTGCTCATCTTGGTGAGCAGGAGCTTCAGAGTTAGACAGACCCGGGTGCTCTGTTGGCCTCACTCCTCGGTGTGTGACTTTGAGTGAGCTGCTCAACCCTCAGGCTGGGTTTCCCGCCTGTAACCGGGGCTGGATGGAAACGAACGGCAAAGGCCTGTGAAGTGCTCACCGACGCCTGGTCACAGCAGGTACTCGGTAGACGGGGCTTAATGTTCGGTCCCTCCGTTCTGCAAACAGCACCACGGTAGCCTACTGCCCGTTTCACAGTCCGGAGTCTTCGGCCTGGCCTTTGGGGCCTGGCAGTTTGCGTCCAGCTGCCCTTCCAGTCTCATCTGCTTTTGTCCCCACCTTCTTCTCATAGTCACGCGTAGGGTTTTCTCCTGACCACTCGCTATGACTCAAACGTGACTCGTACTCGCTTGAGCCGTGTCCTCTTTGTGACATGATCTTCCTCGATGACCCCTTCCCATTCCCCTCCCCACCATACAAGGCCTAATCCCACCTTCTCCCAGGAATCCATCAAACCTCTAATCACACCTCCTCTAGGAAGCCTCCAGGGATGCCCCAGCTGAGCAGACCTCCTCCCTCCTCTGAAGTCCTGTGCTCCAGCTTAGACACATCCTGGCTTCGGGCGGTGAGCTCTGTGCCACTTCTGAGCTGGTACCTCTGAGCTCTTCCCCCAGGGCTTCACAGGGCTGGCCAAACCTACCCTTGGATCTCTGCTTCAACATCACTCTCCCAGAAAGGTCTGTCCTGATCAGCGTCGTTAATCCTGCCCTGGCCCTCGGGTGCATGCTCTGTCCTGCCATCTTGCCATGTCCTTCAGCGTACTTGTCAAAGCCATCGATTTTGTTAATTTATCTCAAGTACATCCTGCTGGACTAAGTTTCATGAACTGACCCGTTCATCACAGTTGTTCCTGTCCCCAGCACAAGGGGCTTCCCTGAGAGGTCCTCAGTAGACATGTGGAAGGGAGGAAGGAAGAATGGAGGAAGGAAGGGAAGAGGGAAAGAAAGGGAAGAGATGAGGCCAAAACACTCTGGCTGAAACAATTATGCCAAATGGCTAATGCAGTTCTCATGGCCGGATGTGTTTTGTTTAACACTTGATCTCTCTTGTCTGCTGGGAAAATGAATTCTGCCAAGCCCCTTGAAGCCAACTGTCAAAGTAAAGCATTTGGGGAGAGAGAGGTCTCTCTGATGACAAAATGCATTTGAAACGATCCTTTAATCCAGGCTCCCTGTGAAACCTGGAGCTGAAATTTCAGCCCGTCCACCCTGAACAGTTCCTCCCCACTTCTCCCGCCGCCCCCTCTCCCATCCTCCGTCTCTTAGAAAATAACGCAGCAAGGAATTGCAGTCGGCAGAACGATCGCCATTCGGTGCCTCCCAGTGATCCTTTAGGGGGAAATGACAGAGCACAAAGCCTTGTCCTCCGTGTCTGTTTGGGGAAGGGAGGGAGGCCCGGTGCTGTCAGTGCGACAAGGACAGGAGGGGCTGGAGGGGGCAGGCGGATTTTATAGACCCTGCGTCTGTGCGACCAGGAGGGACGTCTGGAGGATGACGGCGGAGGAGAGGCTGCTACTATCCCTGTGATCCCTGCTCCCTTCCCTCCACCCTCTTCTGTCCCCTGTCTGTGTCCACCTACCAAAGCCAAACCCTGCATCTGGGCCTGGCATGTTTCAGTTCACAAAGTGCTTCATTTATTTGTTTGTTCATTCATAAATTCATAAATTCATTCATGTTTTTCGCTGTGTTAATTGAGGCTCTCTGCGGGTAATGATGTGTATAAAGCTCTGGGGTTAGAGGCCTACAGACCCAACCTCACCTCCGGATTCCAGGGTTTGGTGGGGGACACAGCGTGTAGTCAAATGGCCACCCCTCTTAGGAGAGATGGGTGTGTCACCGGAAAGTAATTCCCAACGCTGGGGATCGCGTGAAGTCCAAGCGGGTCCTTGGCTTTGCACAGGAAAGAATTTAGGAGCAAGGTGACGGTGTGAAGTGAAGGGAGTTTTATTTGGGACATATAGGAAATCTACCCCACAGACAGAGTAGAGGCTAGTTCTCCCTGCGGAAAACGGCCCCCGCAGGTCCTTCAGTGCCTTTATTTAAGCAACAACGTAGTTATAGGCTAAATGGGGGACGGATATTCATGTTATTTCTTAGAAAGGGGCAGTGTTTTCCCAGAAGTAGGGTGACGCTCTTGTTTTGACTGAAACTGAATACGGTTGATCCGGAACCGTCTCAGCATCAGGTGCGTGACGGGAGTGGGATGTTCCCTGAGCAGGTTTCGTGGTAATGAAGGTATAATGAGGCCGCAGGGTGGAGAAGCAGGACTGCTCCGCCATCTTGGTTCTGATCGGCTGGAACTTGTCCTGTCCCCCATCTTGTGTTGGCTGTGGTAGCTCAAACCTTCCTTGTTCAGTTAAGCAATGCCCGCCAATTCCCTATATGAGTAGGAGCTTCCCCGAGTTAGCACGTGTAGGGCAACCTGTGACAGAAAGCCGGACCACAGAGGCATGGCACGTTCTCCCACAACCAGATGTTCGAGAGCAGGGTGTGGCCAACTACAGCCCGGAGGCCAATTAGGGTTTTTGCATGGTCACAGCTAAGGATGGTTTTCACAGAAAAATATTCGAAATTGATTTAACAACAAGGAAAACTAACTTCGAATCCCAAGTATGTAAAATGTTATCCCCCCTGCAAAAAAAAAGGTCCTTATTCTCATTAGTAGACCTGAGTTCTAAAAGACTGTCCTTGATTATTAATATTAATATTTTGAATTTCATCCATAAAAGATTTGTGGAAAGTTGTTTTCTCTCTTCATAAATTAATACTTACATAATATCTTTGATTTTGCTTCTTGGCTCACAAAGCCTAAAATATTTACTGTCTTTCCCTTCACAGAAAATGTGTGCTGACCCCTGTCCTGGAGAGAGGTTGTTCCAGTTCGGTCAGATGCTCAGGGTGGTGACAAAGACTCCTAACCTGTGTGCCAGCCTCGGCTGTGTTGGCTTTTGCTCTAGAGCTCGTTGCCTCGTTGTTACAAGATGGCTGCCTCAGCCAAACCTCCCGTGCGTTCAAATCAGGAAGAAAGGGCCAATAAGGAATACTTCCCAGAAACGCCTCTTTCCTGAGAGCAAATTTCCTCTCGCAACTCAATGGCCAGGTCTGGGTCACATGCCAGCCCCAACCCAATCTCTGGAGAAGGGGGAGGGGCGCCAGGCTTGGCTTTACCCCAGGAGCGGGAGGGCCCCGCAGGGCTGAGCCTGTCACTGCAGAACAGACCCAGGGTTCTGTGAGTGAGGAAGGAGGGCCGGGCTGCTGGGCCATAGTCCCAAGTGTCCCCACCTTCTTATTAGAGTTTGCTGACAGGTGTCCCGGGCAGTGTGGGGTCTAGGATGGGGGCCAAGCCTGGCCCTGGGGGCAGAAAGCCCTGCTCTGAGCCTACAACCCTGTGATCCAGGAGGGCACCCATGGGGGGCACAGCCTCCTCCCCTGTGGAGTGGGGACCATAACAGCACCTGCCGTGTAGGGAGGTTGCACAGGTCATGTGTGTAGGTGCCCAGCGCATGGGGTTATAACACTTGTTGGCTATTGCAGCGGTTAGGACAATCTGTGAAATGGGCCCATGGTGTCTACCTTGTAGCAGCCCTGGGGAGTGACAACAGCAGGACGTGGGTCCACAGGTGCGAGCACTTCCTGGTGTGCGGCACCTTTGCCTGCACTCGCTCACTCAGTCCTCACAGCCCTCAGGAGGAGGGAGCTGTTTTTATCCCCTTCTATGTCAGAGGAAACCGAGGCTCAGGGAGGTGACCCCAGGTGGGGTGGGGGCAGGTGGGGCTCTGGGGGATCGCAGCAGGGCCCTGGGTGGAGGTGCAGGCAGGTGCCCAGGTGACCCCTCCCTGCCCTGCTGATGTCATTCGGGTCCAGGCCAGCATCTGGGCTGACCTCTCTCCCGACCCTGCTCTCTGTCCCTCCTGGTGCTCCAGGGCCCCAGAGCTGCCTGTGGCGTGGGGAGGTTTGCCCACCACCCTGGCTGCCCTCCCCCCACCACATTCTGTGTCCTCAGTGGTGGGGACACACGACAGCCAGGCTGGTGTCACTGCTTTGTGGTGGTGAGTTGGCGGCTCATATTCTTTGGGCAGCAGGACACACTTCTGCAGAATGAGAGCATATGCTAATGATGGATAATTATACTCCATATTTATAGATTTATCAAAATATGCAAAACCGGCTCCCACAATTCCACACCTACGGGCACATCACTGTTCACCAACCGCCCCTGAGGCTCCCTAGTCAGTGGGGGGACACCAGGCAGAGGGCAGAGCCTGCGTGGGGCCCTGAAGCAGGAAGGGTGCGCTGACTCAGAGGCGCGAGCTGAGCCTGCGTGGGGCAGAGTAGGGTGCATGTGGGGCAGGTCCCTTCCTCCAGCGGAGGCTGCCGGGGAGGCCCCACTGCCAGGCTCCAGGCAGAGGCTAAGAACTGGGTGCTGGGGGCACAGGAAGAGGGGCAGGCATGGCACAGGCTCAGTCCTCTTAGGTGACTTTCTGTCATCCAGAGGGGCCCCCATCAGAAGGGATTCATTTCCTGGGGCCCAGCCATTTCTGACGTCCTCAGTAAATGCAAATTTAGCAACAGCAGAAGTGGACATATTTGGTTGAGCCACCAGATAAAATTGCTGATAGTTAGCCATTCTGACACGTCAAGACAGCAATTTCAGTTGATCCAAAGTAACGTTTTTTGCCACCAGCCGCAACCAGGTTGCTTTCACTCTGTCAGAGCGATACTTCCAGGGAGACACCTGCCTCCCCCTCCCCCTCTCCCCACGTCTCCCTCCTCCTCCTCCCTGGATGAGATCATCCCTGAGAAGACCCAGTGGAATCATCTGTAGTAACATTTGCCACGTGCTGACCTGAGTTTTGGCTTCATCAGCAGCATCTCGGAGCTCCAGGTGCTGTCCCCGGAGACACAGATCGGCAGGTTTGGGACGAGCTACTGGTGGCATCTCTGGCCAGCACCCTGCGGTGGTTTTGCTGCGGAGCACCCTAGTGAGCTGTGGGTTCCAGACCCTGCCCTGCTCAGAGACTCCAGCAGCTCCCTGCTGGAAAAACCCAAACTCCTTACCTGGGCATTTGGGGGCCCCAGGATCAGGTACCACCTCACTCTGCCCCCGCCTCTACTGCATTCCCCGTGGGGTTCCTGCAGGGCTGGCTGGATATGACTTGATTACGTCGCAGGTTTCACTGCTGAGCCGCTGAGTGTCAGTCTCTGAGGCTGGTGCCCCCTCTCACAGTGGGGACAACAGAGGTGCAGGGCTCACAGGGTGAGGATAGCTCCTAGCTCTTCCTCCAAGGCCAGGTGCCACTTTTTCTGCCTCTTATGCGTCATTCCTTCATTCATTTGTTCATCCACTCAACAAATACATATTGAGCATGTACTATGCACCCAGCCTAAGTGCCTGGTAATTCCAACGGGCAGCCACGGTGCACACCCTGTTCTAGATTTTGGGTGATCTCTGGGGATTTCCTCTAGCCCCACCTGACACACACACACACACACACACACGCACACACACACACACATCAAGCGTGTGCTATATATCAAGTACAATATATGCATCTATGTGTATCTCATTTACGATGCTTAGCTGCTAAGCACCAGCCCCTCTCATGCCATCTAGGGTCATCTGCTCCATGATGGGGGTCTTTGGTCCCCCCACACTTTAGGGGAAGAAGGGGAGTGGTCCCAGAGCTAATAAGCAGGAGCGCCAAGGCTTAAACCAGGCCTTTCCTGGAGTCCCTCCCCTCCCCGCCTTGCTCCTCACACCTCCCTGGCCTCCTGCGCTCAAGACACTGACAAGCTGTTTCCAAGGTTCTGCAGTGTTCTAAGTGTCCACAGGGTCCCACGCTGCTGTTTCGTGACCCCCACTTTGTGATTTGACCATTCTACTGCCTTAATGTTACGTGTCTCTATGTCCAACGACTGAAAGTTACTTTTATTTCACTGTGTTCAATAGTCTCTGATTCTAACATTGCTCCTCTGTGACGCCCCCAGCCTGAGTCTCCCCAGGCTTCAGGCCACCCCACTGCCTCCCCCATGAATCCCGTCCAAACCAGAAGAAGGCTTCTCCCTTCTCCGGGGCCCACTTCAGGCGTCCTGAGTTCATGGCTGCCACGTAAGGTTAGTAGCCATGACGATGGCAATCAGAACAATGATGCTGGGTGCTGAACTGCTGGGTGTAGGACCGACAGCGAGTCAAGGCCCTGCCTGCTGGAGAGGAGCCATTGCCCCTGCTGTGCCTGGCAGGTCTCCTGCTCAGCCCGGGTGATGGCATTGGCCTCCACGACCAGGTGACAAAGTGACTTCCCCCTTCTCTGCCCATGGCTGGCCTGTGCTTCCAGGCCCCCGGGGTGCTGCCGAGGCCAATTCATGCTGGAAGCTGCTCTCGTGTTCTGCGAGCTCACGGGCAAAACTTCCCGCGGCCCGGGCTCTCCCTTTCCCAACTCTGAGTCCTGTGCTCGCCTCTGTGAGGCTCTGGCGCTGATCCCAGACGCTGACTGGGTGAGGGAAGCTCGACCCCCGTCCCTGGTCTCCAGGCTCCAGGCACAGGTGGAGGGGGGCAGTGTGGCTGCCTGGTCAGGGCACAGGCTTGGATTCCAGGCTGGGTTCTGCCACGTTCCTGCTGTGAGGCCCTGGGCAAGTCACTTAACGCTCTGAGCTCAGACCCCTCATGTGTGAGTTGGTGTCACAGCGTTTGTCTCGTGGGGCAGCAGGGGCCAGACTTCAACAAGATCACCTGCGGCAAGTGGTCAGCGGTCACCGGTAAGCACTCCACGGACGGGCACTGTTAATATTATTGTTAATATTATTATCCTCATTGCTATTGTGTCAGGGCTGGCGATTTCCCCGGCCCCAAGCACACACAGTGGGCAGCTGTCCCCGCACTTGGGCCTCTCGCCGTTGGAGCCGTGAGAGCAGAGCGGCCTGGACCCCGCGGACCCGGGCTCAGCCTCCAGCGCTCACTCAGTGTGACCCTGGGCCAGTGGCTTAACCTCCATGAGTCTCATTGGTTTTCCCCGCTGTAAAATGACTCCGCAGGGTTATTTTGAGGATTTCAAGAGGGTATGTCTGCTGGAGGACGATCCTGGGGTCAAACTGCATTTTCAGGGCTTGCTTGCGGGCTTGACTTTGGGCAAAGTCCTCCGCCTCCCTGCCTTGGACCCTCATCTGCACAGTAGCATCTGCTTGGCGCAGGGGCCGCTTTGATCATTCCAGGCCCAGAAGGAGGGTGGGGTTGAGGGGCCTCTAAAGATCTCCCGTTTTGCTGCTGCTGCACTTTGAGATGAAGCAACCGAGGCCAAGAGACACTAGATTAAATGTTTGGCACAAGACAAACCGTGCTAAACTATGCAGGGTGGATGATTAGAGCACAAAATGATCTATAATAAGGGGCTAATTGGGCAGGACAGATGCTAAGTGTTCAGGAGCCTGAGAAGAAGGAGAGAAAAATGCAGCCTGGGACAAGGACGGCCTTGGCCGGGGCCCAGGTGTTCTTGTTCATAACCCTGATCTCTCCCCTTAACACGGCGATGCGTCCCTGCGCTGAAGCATTTGGCAAGTGCAGACACCTACATAAAAGATTGTATAAATCATCTGA